>OY282589.1:33694267-33748048 GCA_958298965.1 Chrysolina haemoptera | reverse complement strand
ACGGAGGCGACATGGAATGAGATCTCCATAGCGAAAACGTTCAATGTTTGATGAGATTAAGACGCAAACCATGTTTCATCATCATTTGCAGAACGTTGCTGCTCATCTCAATACGTACAGCCGGTGCGTCACCCGCTTATTTTGCATATATAACTTTGGTTTGCTGGCAAATGAGCGATCGTGCTTCAACGTGTCATTGACGGAATATCATCGGGGGTGCGGAAGGGATGCTGGTTATAGGGTGGTTTTGTAATGGAACGATTAGTAACTGCAGAGAAATGTTAGAGAACCGCAAGTGATTGTGAAGATTTTCTCATAATTTTCCATGGGAAAGAGTTAGTTTCTCCTCTGGATATAATACGTGATGGGTCGAGTCAATTTGTGAAAGCTGCAAAAAGAACATCATTTAATGGGAACTACTACAGAACTGTTTTCCAGTCGGGCAACTTATCATTGTTACCAGTCTGTGTAGAAATATATGCAAAAGACAATAGTATCCTGGAAAGAGACGCACAACGACAAGTTTCGCTGTCATTTTCTGAAATTTTCTTAAATCTATACAGTGCGGCCCTAAATTATGGAATAAATTTATTATTTCTGAATATAAAGATATTTCGGAAAAATCCTCGGACACGTCGATTTTCTTTTCCAATGGGCCAATTTTTGCCACCCAAAATATATAGGGTTATCCGCATATGAGTAAAAATGACTTTGGTGATAATTTTGAATGGGATATCCAGTATATTTTTCCATATTTGGTTAGGGATCGTCATTACAAATCCAGTGATACCAAGTTTGATGGGATTATGTCAAACGGCTGCGGAGATATGGGCAAAAAACTTCTCCATATGCCTGCGACTGCGACTGCGAGTCTCCACACGATTCAGAAGGTAAAAATCTCTGTTTTGATTTTGAAAAGTGTCCTTTTGGTGCGTATAATCTTGATCTAAAAAAAACTTTATAATTTTTTTCTTCTAATTTTGCTAATATCAATGGATTAATGTCCTTCCAACACGCTTTGCTAGACCACCCTTGATAGTTCGATAATAAAATGATGATTATCGCTACCCTTACGCCTGTTATAGGAAATCCACCGAGGAATCCCAGGTGAGGTGGCGCCTTCTTTGATTTACCGCTGACAGAAGAAGAGACCCGGCATGGTTTGTGGCCGCAAAGGGGACATCGCAGTCGCAGCGACAATGAGCAACGTTTCTTTGCAGATTTATTCGCTCTGGTGGTCTCCTGACTGTCAATCTCTGCGGAAGTTTTTTGTGGAGATTCGAATGTTTTGTTTTCGGGTCGAGAATATTTGAGGAGTGACTATGCAAAAGTCCATAAATCCATTTTTACGTTTTTGCAGATTACTGAGGATTTTTATATTTCGTTACTATATCTACCATTTTGGTATACTGAAACTAAACAGACATCGTTAAATCCAATCCACGATTTTTTATACTAAAGCAGCAACCCATACCCTCTGTGGACTATATGTAACAAATTTAAGAGTAGTGTGACAGGTCCCACTTATACATTCCAAAAATAAACTTTGTTTTACTTCTGCCTCATTTTCAACTTACTCATAAAACCAGCATTCTCTTCAGTAAATGTTGAAAATAATCACTTATTCATATCCTGCATCCTACTATAATTTTTATTTAAATTTTTTTCTGTTTCACCCATGATTTTTCGGTGAACCATTTTTTTTCTAACAATACATGATGTCAAGAAGTCATGTGCCGAGTTTCAAAGTGCTTCGATTCATTTTTCACTTGTGGCTTACATTTGTCTGTTGTTACTGTACTATATAGTAACATTTCCATTGCGCGAAAAATTCAAGTTTGAGACGTTTCTGTCAGCACTGCCTCATTTTGAACAAGAATAGTGCAGGTGTATATATCAATTTTGAAAACTGTCAAAATATTCATATCAATTTTCAAAATTCATTTTTTCGTAGACGTCTGCAAAAAATTACATTTCACGTTCTATTTCCAGACGAAAAATCGACTATTTTTGAAGGCAAGTACTTTTCGTCCGCAAGCACTTTTCGTCCGCAAACGCTTTTCATCCGCTGTGGTCAATATGCCGTATCATAATAACCATGCACAGCGGACGAAAAGTGTTTGCGGACGAAAAATGCCTGCGGATGAAAAATACTTGCCTAAAAAAATAGTCGATTATTGATTCGAAAATCGGAAATTAGTAGGTAATTTGTAGAGGTCGACGAAAAAATGTAATATGTACCTCGGCGAAACATTGTCTATTGTCTCGTCTGCTTGCTAGCTTCGGCTACGCCTCAGATATCAATTTGCAGGCTCGACTATAATAGACAGTTTTCGTCCTTGGTACATAAATAATTATTTTTGACTCATGGTATCATATATCTTGCAACAATGCAACAATGCAACAATGCAAGGTGGACATTCAACAATAATGAAAATTTTGTTTCCTCGAAATTCTTCGAACGATTGTACATGAAATATTTACATATAACCATTGCAACATACTTACATACTTGTTTAATTTCCTTGTTCAATTTCAGAATAACTATTGTAAAGGATCTAAAAACAAAGATTCCAACCAAAAATACTCATCGAATAACATTTCGTAATAATTCTATATTGATTTTAATACAGTCCAGGTGGGCTTTTGTTATTTCGAATATCTTACGTCAGAGTAATAAAACAGCATGTGTTATGAAGAAATTGAATGTTTATTCATCCATTATAAAATAGTAAGACGTTTAACAGAACAATAATAGAACGTTTATATACATTTATTTCAGTGGAAAAATTAAATGCTCAATATACGTTTCCAAACAATTTCGTTAAGTAAACCGAATGTTAAAAATAATTAGAAATAAGTCCAGTCGATCATATAGAAACCCACTTCCAAAACTTGTTCATTTAAATGAAATCCTGGAACAAAAACTGGGAGATCAACATGAAAGGATCATTTGAACACATGATGAGAGAAACCCTTAGGAAAAATATTAGACATACTTATGACGATCTCTGTTTGAATCGATTTCAAAGTGTCTGTATATTTTGTTTGAAGGTTCCGGTAAAAATTTCAATTTTGGCTCTTTTCCTAAGATAACGATTTGGGTATGGATTCCCAAACCCGTTAATTCAAAACATTCAAATATCAAATATCATAGATATACCTGCAATTTCCGGTATTCTTCATGAAAATTTGTTATCACATGGTATGAAATATCGCCCACCACTACCAATACTTCCTGGAATTAGCGAATGTCAGGTCGGTATCAAGTTGGGTTTACCTTATCTTCCGATCTGGTCTTGTGGTTCGTAAAAATCTGATTTATAGACTATAACTTTCATGACGAAATGACAAGTAACATTATTTTTCTGTTGGTTGTCCAGTCACTTTTCTTGTTGACGTAAACATACCGGATATTTATGGAGAACTTTTGATTTTTGTCATTTATTGATCAAGAGTTAACCACCTCTACAGTGATTTGAAAAGGAGCAATGAGATGGGAATTTTTAATGGTGAGAAATGATAGATGATTATTTGAATAGAAATCTTAATATGCAAAGATCATTATTACAATATACAACATCAGTATACAAATACGACAAATACGACGTAAAAGTCACCAGTTTTACGTCCATCTTTGATAAAATGACTTCCACGCTCAAGATACTCACCGCAACTAGCTAGCGACACACCAAGAAATCAAAAACGTTTTAAAGCAAAAACGTTTTAACGCAAAATGTTTTTGACAAATTAGTTGTTTTTCCTTCACGGATAATATGAAGTATTCAGTTATTTTGGACTTATTTTTTTAGACAGAAAATATTTTTAAATACGATTTTACTGAAAATATATTAAAAGCAGGAAAGAATATGTACTTTTTTTTCAAAATTGGTATATTTGAGTATTACCTCAAATATTTTATACTTTGTTCTGTCTTTTTTTCGTGTAATTAAATATGAACTGACTAATCAAATTGCGTTTTTTCAACCTATACAATAGATAAATAAAACGGGTGGCGGAAATTTGATCGAAACACAAATGATAGAACATTTTTTGAAAGAAGTCTTTTGATCGAAAAACAAAAGATAGAATGTACTTTTTACAGAATTGATCGACATTTTTATGATAGAAAATACATTTAATCTAAATTTGTATGATAGAACATACATTTGATAGAAACACTATTTGACAGAAAACACATTTGATCGAAACAATTTTTGATTGTTGATAAATTTTGAATTTTGCTGTGGGCATACAAAATTGGACGATCCGATGTTACGAAAATGATCTTATTGCTTGAATTGGCAGGTGTGACAAAAATTCAATCAAACAGAACATTTTCTCAACCTATGAGAACATTTTTGTACCATCAGATATCCAATGCATGACAATCAGGACTAATAAAAGCGAGCGAAGCGAGCCTATCAACGGCGAGCGCAGCGCGCACCAATTTTTATTTACGTTTTAGGTTAGGTTGGTTAGGTTGGTTAACATACTCTACCTAACCTAACACCCTGTATTTGAAAGCTTCTAAATTTCAATTTCTAAAATTTATTTTGTCGTTGTTGGTCTATTGAAGATTACTTATTTTTTCGATGTCGTGTCTATCAAATGTTTCGTCTGTCATATAGTGTTTCTAACAATTGTATTTTCTGTCGTTTATGTTTCTATGAAATGTATTTTCTATCTAAAAAAAATCGATCAAATGTATTTCTATTGAAAATACTTTTGATCAAAAGACTTCTATCAAAAATTTTTCTATCAATTGTGTTTCGATCAAATTTCCGCCACCAGAATAAAACCGCTTATAGTTTCAAGATTTTCTCAGATTTATTTCTGAATATATCAAATCAAAAGCTACCCGCTTCCAATATAACATCCACCAGCTTCGAATATTTCTATATCCTACCTGCCAATTCGTTTTGTGAGATAGAGCTACAGAATATTTAATGGCCTAGGCCATAAAATTTAATTGAAAACATACATTCATTTCCAATGCCCACGCTCTTTGAAAATTACCTAATTAATTACCGACTTCAATAAGTGTTTCGATATGTTATAAATTCCAATTAATAACGTATAAATGTTGGAAGTCATAGAAGTAATCAAAATGCATCTAGCTCTGTACGGTCGACGGTTTTAAGGACATTGGCGGACGTTACAAAGTAATACTGAAGGAAGGGCCCTTGATCACTTCAATTAATTGGTTTCATTAAAAATATTTCATCGAAATTTCAATATAATCTCCAAAAGAAAAAATTGTTGATACTAATTTGCGGAAGACCATTAATACAATACTGGAGAATGGATTATATATAGTCTTCAACCTATAAAATAGGTATATTCGTTGGCGAGTCTTCACACACACGAAAAGGAAAATCCTGTATTGTTCAAAGAACATCATGAGGGCCAGTATCCCAGTGCCTTCCATAAATTCCATAAATTCAAAGTCAGTATTTATTTTATTCACGGTTCTTCTCCAGTCATTTCTGTTTTCACTATGGCTGACATCGGAGATTTGGAAGAGAAAGCTCTCATCCACACAAAACTGTGTATGGGGTAGCTTTCAAGAAATTATTGAACACCAGAATTTATTGGTAGACTATCGGATGATACTCCATCAATCAACGTGGAGATAACGGTCGAAGAGAAAGCTAGTTAGCAACGAACACAACTGAGGACGCAAGCCGTAACATGGAACTTTGGCAGTATTCACCTCAAGACGATTGCGGATTCAAGGAATTGAAACGTTGTGAAAAATTGAGAAAGGTAGGAATCTTTCAACAATTAAGACGACAGACGTGTGAAATGTGAGTAATCAAGTCGTCGTTTTCAACCTTCAAACAAGGAGTCCCCGGTGTCAAACGCGATCAAACTCATTGGGGACATCTGATGCAATGGCCAGAGTTTCGCCATATTCTTCGATACAGTGTACTGGTTGTACTCTTGCAATAATAATCATATACCTAAGATAATCTCAGGTATATGAAGAAAATTCATAAAAAAATACATACTAAAAATTATAATCTCAGGTATATGACCTTCAATGGAAATGATGTAAGATGCTATAGTTTCATCAACAAATAAGTAAAGGCAGATGAGAAATTTGATTTGTTTGGTATTAGCCAGCTTGAACCAGGTCACGTCAAAGTCTTTCGGATCTCTTTGAGTTGGCATTATAGATTAGTCTTAGAGTAAAAACAAACGCCACCTTCGAATCTGTACAAGGAATGGAGTTCGTAACCAGGACAAAACATGTGGACCTTGTTGGTGTAGGAGTACACTTGAGCCAAAATTTTTTAACAATTTTTTTAAGTACCTCTTGCCCTGGAATCCGAATGCAGAGGTATTTTGCTTCACTAGTATTTTGCTTCTCTAGTATTTTGTATTTTCTGTTATGCCTAGCACTGCAGAATTTGTATTTACGTTTCTTTTTTCAACATAATAATTAATACAATAAAGTGTCAGCTTTAGTTTTTCAAAAAATTCAAGAGCTCATTCAATTTAACAATAGTAATCACTCATTTCCATGAATTTTCGCCATTCCAATGACATTCCAAAACGTTAGCTGTCTTGTGAGAACACCAGAAGTGGAAGAACCCCCATTAAAAAGTCAGTAAAGGCCAGCCTCTGGGTATGTATAACTAATGAATTGGCACTACGCTGATGAAAACGTTAATTGATGATAAGAACTGGCGACCGTGTCAATCGTCTCTACACAAGCGCATAGGCGTAATTGTGACTTACGATGCAGAATATGAAGAAGACGCGATGTAGATAGTCATAGTTGGGTAAACGATGTGGCTGATATTGTTCGGTAGAACTGATTTTCAGTATGAATTCCCACGATATCGCTCGTGACTTGGCATACATCTCACGTCCGTTCATTTTGCTTATATTTAGTTTCCTGTTTGGCACATGTTTCGGAAAATCCCATCAATATGGGATTTTCATTTCATGGTTCGGAAGTGATATTCAATAAAAATTTAGTTTATGAAAATCTACCCGGACACCAAAATTACGCTGATTTTAATTTCAATGATTCCACTACTTCATACCTAGAATAACACAAAGTGTAAAATTTAACCTCAAATTATTTCTGAACTGTATATCATGAAATATCGAGAATAAGGACATCAATCGCTCATTGCTCTCCAACGCCATACATTTTCAATCACGCTTCATCTTGATGCAACAAATGAAAGGACCACGAATAATATCAATAATAAAAATTAAAGATCTAGGCTTATTTGATTGACTCATTCCTCGGGTCAATTGGGCTGTATTCGAAGACCAAGGTATCCATAATGGCCTGCCAGGGTGATGTCTCAACACTCTGGTCTGACCTAGTCCAGTAATGGGTTAAGTGTTCCCCAACACTGGATGTGGAACGTGTCATGTCTTTCTGAAAGCATAACGTATTTGCTGTTTACTTGTCAAGCTATTGCGGTCTCGTCCTATATCCACAGGCATTACCCTGCGTTACGAGTGTTGTACTTCCCTCTACGATACTCGTAAAGTATACAAGATACCGATATTGGCGGTATTGCCTCATGCTCTAGGAAAATTTCAGTCTGTTGAATGAAAATTGCTGAATCTACTGGACCTATTTATTTCCCACCCTCAGGCAAACTCAAGCCAACAAGCCTGTTGTAGTCCTCCTCACACGTCGAAGTGAGGCGATTTCGGTTTCCAGATGCTGACAAAACGAACATCGTCCGAAAAAAAGAAGAGAAAAAGACTAAATATTGAGATTTTCCCTTTAAACTCAGCATGTTTTAACCACTTTGTTGAAAGGGTGGTTCTAACCATAGAGGTACTTGGTGGAACGATAGACAAGATGCTCTCGAGTAAGAAATTTATACTGGATTCATACTTGTGCAAATATGAACGTTATTTCGACATTCAAAATGTAAACAAAACGACGCCATATTGAAACGAAATTACAAAAACACACATTCACATGCACCTTTCCAAATTGGTAAAAAACTTTGCAAATACAACTCGTTCTTCAAATTGTATTGTGTATTTTTCATTTTCTTCTCCTTTATTGATGGAAGAAACATTGAAATAAACCGAATCTAGATAAAATTGCTCAATTTAACGAACTCGTAATTTCATCAATGGTATTTCACGTTGCCAAGTGAACAAGTTTTCATGGTACATTGAAAAATTATCCATAAAGTTTGAATCACTCGTGGCACCTTTGATGAAATCATTACATACTCTGAAACATACCTATTAACGTAAAAGATGAAAATCTGAAAGTGATTTTTTCCCACCAAAAGTTCTAACGAGCACATTCAATCAATATTGCTAATTATCCATTCTGAAGTGTCAACATACCTTCATGAATAGTAAAACGTAGGTTGGGTACACCGGAGCGTGAGCTAATAGATTCCGGTTCAAGGCCATTCTAGGCCATATCACAAGTGACTATCAATCACTTCGTTAAGTTATGAATTCAATTTATATGAGGACGATTGTATTTTGAATAATAAAATGTAATAACGGATGAATTTTGTTCACGTATTTGGAAAAGCCGCTTCACCCATATGAGAAATGAATAAAAAATTCGTAAAAGTAAATTAGTTTCGCATATTGAACTCGTGTTGAAGTATGCAAACGCTTATGTGGATTGAATTCGTATCTGAAGACATGGATTTGGTCATACTCGTGAAATTCCGGGGTCGCTGGACTTCCAAGTATTTTACATGAATTGCCAAGAAAGAGAATGATTCGTTCGACATTGCTCCTACTGCTCCTAGCGACTTCGACATAAAATGAGTTTGACAATAACATTGATAATGGTTTGTCGGGGAAACAGAAATACACGCATCAATATACAGGAAAACGTCTGTCGAGACCGCTAGTTTGTAGTAAAACCCTACCACAGACACTTATGTGAAGGAAATGGACTACAATTTTTCAAGGCGCTATTTGCAGAACATATAATACTCATGATGATTTTGATATTCATTCTGGCAACTGTTCGCTTGATCAATTAATATTGTAGTGATCCTGAGCCTGCCCTGGAAAGTGGAACATCAATGCAACAAAATTATGAGAGATGATGAGGTCATCGGTCAGCGGTACAAGATATTTCTTAGAACATCTTAGATTATAAGAAAGTTTATGACTTGCATATTTAATAACAGCACAGTGAGTTGTGGAATATAAATCAGTCCATTGTTAGTTGTGGAATATAAGTAAGTTGTGAGTATCATATCGAAATAAATTTGTTAGACAGTGTCAAAGTGCATATTCATTACAATATAAACCTAAATTTATAAAACACACCTCAATATATCCAACTTCCACACTCGTCAAATACAATGGCTGCAAAATATATAATCGCTTACCTATACTCTATTTCAAGAATAGCGTAGAGTAAATTCTCAGAAATACATAGGCATATGGACACCAAATAGAGCAATGTCAGACATGGTCACAACATGGTGGTCATGGGGGACAAACAAAGCATTTCACATTTGATGAAATGAAAATTCGTTTTTTGTGGGTGTTAGGGATAACTACGATTTTTATAAACTTTACAGACTTGTGGAAAATGGGTTCAATGGATTTGTTTTTGTTCAGTTGAGTTTGTTTGTCCTCCTATGACATTGTTCCGTAACTGTCATATTACGTCACTGACAGCGCTCTATTCGTTTGTTCTCTAAGAATTTACTCTACGTTTTTATTGAAATATGCTATAGTCATATTAAAATATTGAGTAATTATCCAAATCGAGGAAAAATATTGCAATACTTTCATAATGATATAAATCTATTATTTATTATTTATTTATTATTTCCTGGAAGAAAATTTATGAGAAAATATTTGTAGATTTTGATGTTGACTGTAACTGTTTTGGATTAATTGTGATGAACTTTAAGATTGATAGCAATTTTATTGTGCGTGTAGTATGTATTTTTTTATGAATTTTCTTGGCAAACCTTCAAGAATCTATATATCTTCTTCTTGATTTTTTTGAGTACTAAATATTTGACAAATGAAGTTATTTTGGTACTGAATAGAATTTCTCTTGATGTTACTACGTTCTAAAAAAAGAGAAGTAAGTATCCCACCCTGTTTGACAGCATATCTGTTATAAAACATCAACAAAACCTAACTGTATCCTTCAGCATTCACCTCTGGAAATCACATTTCACGTCATAAGTTTGCATCAGTAGAGTTTGACAATACAAAAACCAACGAATTTTGTTGAAATATTTCATATGGCGCCATTGCAATCTGACGGAGGTTGGACATTTACATCTTTAACACCTTTATGGGATCCGAATACATATCTGAAAGATTCTTATCAGGACGCAAATTTATTGCTGAGGAGCAGAAGATTCCACGCATTCATTCAGAATACTTTCGGCAGATGTAATGTTGCATAAAAATCATAACTGTGTTGGAAGAAACATGCATTTTCTGAATTGAAACTAATACTAGGGGAAAGAAGTTAATAAATTATCAACTATTTTGGAAAAAACACAAAACATAACGCCTGACAAAATGACCATCGAATAATATAATATAAAGGTATATTTACTCCTCGCTTCTTACATGGTAGCTACATACAACAAAACAACTAGAATACAATATCAGGAAAAATTAATCTTGGGTGCAGACAGAACTCAAGAAGACTAACAAGGAATCGCAGAATTGTCTCTAATCGTTCTGGAATTGGTCAGCTCTAAATAAGTTTTTAGATGGTTTTTTTCTCGCCAAAAAATCGGAATCAGCAAGTCAAAATACGTTCGAGGACAACAATTTAAAATTCGAAAAATGAAAAATTAAAAAGTTCAAAAAAGTATGTATGATGATAGTTATATTCGATTTTTTTATTTGTTGATTTTTGTTCTGTTCAAACTTTCGGTGTATACTAATTCGATCATTCTGAATCGATTGGCGGTCACAGAATTTGTCTATCTCTAAATGTTCTCGAGTTGGTCAACTCTGAATTAGTTTTAAGATGGTTTTTTGCCGCCAAAAATATTTCTGATGTGTTTTCGATATTTTCGTTCAAAGATTCGGAATCAGCACGTCAAAATACGTTCGAGAACAAAAATTAAAAATTCGAAAAATTAAAAATTAAAAATTCGAAAAATGAAAAATAAAAAATCTCAGAAAATTGGATTTTCTACCTGAAACACTCGTTTTCGGCTAAATCTTGTATCTGGGCACATAAAAATTATACATTTTCGGAATTAGCATGAAATTTTACGTATACAGTGCAAATTTCAGGTCGATGTGACGACTTGGTATTTTTAATGATTTTTAGGGGTGAACCCCTTGCAAGTTTTTTCGAGTAATTTTTAATTTTTTCGATTGACTCGAAATATACGGAACATACCATTTCGGTCATTCTGAATCGATTGGCGTTCGCAGAATTTGTCTATCTCTAACCGTTCTCGAGTTAGTCAGCCCTGAATCCGTTTTTAGATGTTTTTTTTGCCGCCAAAAATATTTCTGATGTGTTTTCGACACTTTCGTTCAAAGATTCGGAATCAGCAAGTCAAAATACGTTCGAGGACAACAATTTAAAATTCGAAAAATGAAAAATAAAAAAGTTTAAAAAAGTATGTATGATGATAGTTATATTCGATTTTTTTATTTGTTGACTTTTGTTCTGTTCAAACTTTCGGTGTATACTAATTTGATCATTCTGAATCGATTGGCGGTCACAGAATTTGTCTATCTCTATTTGTTCTCGAGTTGGTCAACTCTGAATTAGTTTTTAGATGGTTTTTTGCCGCCAAAAATATTTCTGATGTGTTTTCGATATTTTCGTTCAAAGATTCGGAATCAGCACGTCAAAATACGTTCGAGGACAAAAATTAAAAATTCGAAAAATGAAAAATAAAAAATCTCAGAAAATTGGATTTTCTACCTAAAACACTCGTTTCCAGCTAAATCTTGTATCTGGGCACATAAAAATTATACATTTTCGGAATCAGCATGAAATTTTACGTATACAGTGCAAATTTCAGGTCGATGTGACGACTTGGTATTTTTCATAATTTTTAGGGGTGAACCCCTTGCAAGTTTTTTCGAGTAATTTTTAATTTTTTCGATTGACTCGAAATATACGGAACATACCATTTCGGTCATTCTGAATCGATTGGCGTTCGCAGAATTTGTCTATCTCTAACCGTTCTCGAGTTAGTCAGCTCTGAATCAGTTTTTAGATATTTTTTTTGCCGCCAAAATTATTTCTGATATGTTTTCGATATTTTCGTTCAAAGACTCGAAATCAGCACGTCAAAATACGGTTGAGGATTGGAATTTGAATTGGGAAAAATAAGAAACTTTCAAAAATTATGTACATATGACGATATATTCGACTATTTTGTCCGTTGATTATTTCCGTTCAAAAATCTCAGTATATACTAATATGACCATTCTGATTCGATTAGCAATCGCAGAATTTGTCTATCTCTGACCGTTCTCGAGTTAGTAAGCTCTAAACCAGTTTTTAGATTTTTTCTCCGTCAAAGATATTCTGATGAGTTTTCGACACTTTCGTTCAAAGATTCGAAATCAGCAAGTCAAAATACGTTAGGAGACAAAAATTTGAAATTCGAAAAATGAAAAATAAAAAATCTCATAAAATTGTATTGTCTACCTTAAACACCCTTTTCTGGCTAAATCTTCCATCTGCGCACATAAAAATCATACATTTTCGGAATGAGCATGAAATTTTACGTATACAGTGCAAATTTCAAGTCGATGTGACGACCAGTGCTATGGGACCCGACGGTGAATTTTAAGAGGCGGTGTAGCTAACTAGCAATATAATCGTCGGCTACGAGGCGACAAGTATATTATATTGCCATTTGCTTTTTATAAGCTGCCTCTTAACTCGTCGCCTTTCGAAGCAAACGCGCAATTAGCTACCGCCGGCACCGCATCAAAAAGACTAGGTTGGGATACTATTTTTGTGAAAATCATAACATTCACTAATCAAGCGTCAGCGGTGCCTTGGACGCTACAAAACAAAAGAATGTTCCTATCCCTGATGATTAGTAATGCCAGTGGTGAAAGTTCATTCTCAATTTTAAAAAGAGCAAAAAGAACCTTAGGGATTCCATGATAGAGGTTACATTGAATTGCTTATCAATTTTGAATATCAACAGTGACATGTTATTAAAGATGAATTTTGATGATGCCATTGATGATTTTGCATAAAAAAATCGAAAAAAGTATTTCAGTATTTATCTGAAAAAAGAAATATTATATTTGTTGTTTGTTGTAAGGTTTAATTGTGATTTGATTCGTTATCGTAATGATTTTATGTTATTGTCATATGCTGTGAAAAAAAAGGCAGTGAATGAGTTCTTTGAAACTGATAATTGAAATTTATTATTTGGCGGCGGCGCGCGGCGGCATCGTAATAGTTAGCCCCCGGCCAGGAAGTTATCGTGGTGGAGTGATTTTTTGGAAATTTCTAGAATATGAGAAAGTGAACTCTTGAATATTCTAAAAGCTTTTGGAAAGTACTAGAAAATTCGAGATCGAAGTGGAATGAACCGGAACAGAGTATCTTCAGGTTCTAGAAGGTACAGGAAAGACATAATCAAGTGAAATCTGAGATCATATTTTATACTAAATCGTAAATAGAATTGTATTTTATTAAAGTTTGAAGGTGTCTGTTTTTCTTCTCAATTTTCTTGCTCAACATTTTTTTTGAATTTCCTTAATTACTTAATGATTCTTGGACTTATTGCTAGCTTGAGTATTCAATGTGCAGTATCTGAACCTCGTAACTACCGGAACTACTGGAATCATATTATGAATGAATTTCGATACAAAAACGGCCAACTCATGCCGGTTGCGCTTGAATTTCAACCAGAAATTAATTCGACATAAACTAATTTCATAAGTTCTCAATGAATATGATGACGCTGCATATTTTCGAATATCCTTTGTTACGCTATACAGGATTGCTCATGGTTTTTACAGAAAATCCATTTGATTGAGTTTGTATATGTTGAATTTAGTGAAACAGATATGAATTTTCTTTGTGCAAATGAAGAACTTCCATAACGTCGTATTTTGCAATTCCTAAGTATTTGACTTCATAATGATAAAATACGGATTAAATGATCCAGTCTCTCGCTTCCTTGATATGTATAATTGCTGCTGAAGAGCCTGCTTTCTAATTATTTCAATCTCCCTGATGAGCTTGGCAAAGCGAAATATATTTTCGTTGACAGAAATGTATTGGGTATTAAATGCGAGAGAAGCGAACCTTGCTTCAATGAAATGAAGAATTTCTGTGAGTGATATTTTTGAATGACATTCACCCTATCTAATTTATTTAATGAATTTTCAATGAACACTGGAGCTAATCGAAAAAATCCATTATCTGAATGAAAATGCGAATTTTCACCTTCAGATTTTTTTTTCAGTTTTAGTCTGTTCACAATATCTATCAGATGCAGTTCAATGTCCAGCGTGGCAATTTTCATGGAGAATGTTCACCTTCAAAATATGATTATTATAACAAGATATATACAATAAATTATTGGTATACATAGGTATTGATCCACCAATCACTATCGTTATTCATAATTTTATTATGTTTACTTATTTCTAAGCTTTTATTGGCATCTTGAATCTTGATGCCTGTTTTTGTTAACTTGTCAAACTAGTCCCAATGAAATGGTGCTGCAATTCACTGAATTCACTACATTAAATCACCAGTATAAACAATTTTTCAATTGGATCCATTATTGTGACCTGTAGAAAAGTTCATGAAAGCAGTTAACTAGTTGAGTCTGAACGCAGCGTGGACGTTATCTTAATGGAAGTGATAGTTGATAGATATTATGCTGATATTTATTTTATCAAAGTTATGTAGTCCAAACTACTCAGTATAATTAAACTGAAGCGGTCGAGGAATCAGGTTAAGAAACAGATAGTATTTGAGTTGTCGCTCTTTGTGTTAATTGTATGATAATGTCATGTAGTCAGACTTTGGTGGTGATGGGATCAACCGTTAAAAATTGCCATATATTGTTTTTATATCAAAGGCTGAGTCTCACAGATTCTATGTCAATACTGAAACTACAAACAAAACATGTACAAATATGAGACAAGGCGACCAGACAAATCTTTTAACAGAATCTTCACTCGAAAACAAACTTTTCAGAAAGTAAACCCTTAAAGAACCAAAACGGAAAGGTAAGGAAGAAACAATAGAAAAGAAAATTTGAAGGCAAAGTTAATAAACCGCTGTACCAAATTTACAGATTTCAATTTGGAATATTTTTGCCCTCATCAAGAATTCTCTGTATTATGTATAATATATAACTGAAAAAGTGACAAGAACGTGCTAAAAACAAACAAAAACTGATATCTCTCATATACTCTTTGAAGATAAATTCCGGTATGAAATCATTTTTGGAAAAATTACCTGTATAGAAACCCTGAATCGAAACTTGTAGAAAAGATCAAATCTATACTCATCGGCCACTATCAAGAAGATCAACGATGGGTCATTTTACCAACAAACACACAAAATAAAGATTATTTCGGCTTATAAAAAGACACTACACATTTATCAAGTTTATATACCTGCATCGATCAGCCCAAGCCGAGAGACCAAAAATATTTTTTTAAATGCCGCGCTATTAAGCAGTCTCGTGAATGGACGTTTTGGTGTCGACTAATTCGTTAGAAGTCACGATAAACAGACTCATTCGAACTTTGAGTGGGATGAATGAATTGGCCATCTTCCCTAAACAGTCTGCCTTTTGTGTCATTGATTGAACAAAGAGAAAATATTCTAGTTTGGAGAGGATGAAAGTCAATTTATTGGTCCTTTGCTTTGGTTAGGGATACATTGCATATAAAAGCATTTTAATACCGAAAAAATGTACAAAACATTTCAAATATTTTCATCCATTACTTTCAGAAACATTCTCCTATAAATGAGGGGATGGAATATTAAATGAAGGGATAGTTTCTGAAAATAATCTGCGTGGACTCAGAAATGGCTCGATTTAAAACACATGTTTTAAAATTACTGGAGTAAGTTTGGAGAAGAGAACGAGAACGAATGATATGATGAAATGTTGAATTAAAATGTGTTGAAAGGTTGGTTTCTGGCCACTGAAGAAGCTCCGTGCAAAATTTGGAAGTAAGTACCTACAGTTTTTGATTTTTCCCGCGAATCCGGCAAGTGTTTCAATTTCTTCCTTTGGTCAACCCTGAGTCAGGGACTTACTGAAAAAGTCTTCCACTGGGATTTTCCCGATATAAAGACCAGAACAAACTAAAGGAACAGAATTGAGCATATAGGAGACGATAACCGATATTGGGGATAAAATTTTCAAAAATAGGTTTCGAGTACTGCGGCTCAACCATAGCTATTTGTATTACAAGGGAAGAAAGTGCCACTTTTCTTCCCGCAGGATGTAGTTTACTCCCATGTAGTAGATATGATTTTTCCTCTTACCCACTTAATAAACCTTTTTTTGTAAATTTAAAACGCATCTCAACTGCTTTTGTTTAAAACGGACCTATACTTGCATGATGGATTTTCCTCCCTATGGAGAAAAAGTATGAGTTTCCTCTCTGATTTGAGGGGGGAAGAGTGTACTTTCTATAGGGGTAGAAGAAAAAAAAGTTTTCCGCTTTGTCAGATGATTACTCTTCACTTCCTAAATAAAATTATCATCAAGGAATTTTTCATTCATACGGGGTCCTGCCCAATTTCAAGAATATTTGAAATTTGTAGTTTTTGAGGGCGGCGGTTTTCAACTATTCTGCAACAAAATTTCAGAATCTTTTAGTTATCCATATTCCATATATTGATCGTGTTGTATACTTTATCACACAAATCCATTAATATTAATCTGTAGCCTTAAATAACCAAAATATAAATTTTGTCAAAAGCGCTAATCCAGTATTCACCAACCACAATAATTGGTAACATTTTCGGCAATGAATGTCAAAAATGGAATTTGTTAAAACGCGGTCCAGACGTGTCTCGTAAATATGTCAAAATCGGTGTTGTTTTAAACTGGGAAACAATAAGACGGGTAGATTTGTGCGTCTGAATTTCATCGCTCCAGCTGTCACACGAAACCGTGCGATCTTCTACCAAGAGCTATAAAAAATGGGGATTGTGAACATTGAGACCTAGACTGAACATTTCTGGATTTTGGATATGTATATCGTCTATACCTATTCTTCTATTTTTTCCACTACTCTGTAGTAGTAGAGAAAGAACAGAACGGCATGAACATATGTTGAAGCAACTTCATTCCACTGATGTTAAGCCGGAAACATACTGAGCTCACGTGCTATCACGTTGTCAAGATGTACCCGTGATAGCATCCTTAGAAATACACTATTATCACGTTTTATGATGTAGTACCCAAATGGATAGGTTTGATTTCGGTCTTGTTTGCGCTGTTTGCTTTATTGCTTACGTTAATAAAACCTTTGAAGCTTACATTACTGATTTTTCTACTTTTTGAAACATATACTGGACGAAGTAACATCACAAACCGAGAAAATAATGTGCTTATCTGGTATACCTAGATCTTTTCCGATTATCTCCCAAGCTGCTTGGCGAATATGTTGGTCCCGATATTCACGTAATCCAAGATTATATAAAACATGTTCTCTTACTTTTTCTATTGAGATTAAATCCATTTTCCAATATTAACAACCACAAGTAACCCCAAACCGATGTATACTGTGAGCTCACGCAGATACAAATGTGTGGATTTGCTCTCATGCGTGCAGTTGGGGAGGTAACGTAATACGCATGAGGTGCCCTCAGTGTGCTTCTGATGCATTAAAATACCATGTATGACAGCGGTCCACACTTTTTGTCTGTAACGTGATAGCACGTGAGGTCACGTGAGCTCAGTCTGTTTTCGGCTTTATAGTTCTGATAAGCAAGTGTGTTTGACATTGTACTGATACCCCTGCCAGTGAAAGAATTTTTTGAACTTCAGTTATCTCTCAAGAGCGGATCCCTAGGTAAGCGTGTTCACTCTGTAATCCTCCTATTCTCCCATTTTGTTTATCCCGAATTCCATTTGGATAGCATCCGTGTATTCATAGGTCATTTTCTCCAGAGGCAGAGGCATACAGTTTGAAGAAAGTAACCTACGTGAAATGAATGGGTGCATAACCCTTTCCACCCGGTTGCTAGTGGCGGTTACTGGTCGAAGGGTTTTCTGAAAGAATAAAGGCAATAGGGAGATCTAGAAAAGTAAAGGGATGAGAAAGCCTCCTTGATTGAATATGTTGTACCTTTTGCTATTTACTTGGATGAGAGGTCCAATTCGCCAGAGGCTCCGATGTTAGTTGTCCTTCCCGCTCAGGAAAAAAGAGAGAAACTGAAGAATATATTACAATGACCTAGTCGGATATAAATATTGAACTTCGAGAATGGTATATTCCACTCTTTCACACTTCTTGGAAGCATTTCTCAGTATTCAACTCAATCTTTATATTATTTTAAATATTTTCCCATTCAGTTCCTCCCTCTGTTGCACTCGCCCTTCGTCTTTGCAGCAATTCGGATAAAAATAAACCGACAACTGAGCGTATTTCATGTCACCCTTCAGTTATTTTTTTGTTCCCTGAGTAATTTTAACTCGAATAATTCTTTTGAAATTGCCACTTTTTGACTAATATTAGTTTTTAACTTCCTCCCATTCGGGGAAAATAATTAAGGAAAAGAAAACAATTCTCGGAGTATACGATTTCGTAAGAAAAAACTGCCGTGGATGAAATTTGATGACTTGATAGTGCACATCTGTTGGCAGTCCTCTACAGTTTATCTTTTGATGCGAGAGAGAAGAGCTCAATTTTTGTACAGTTAATGAAAAATTAGGACTTCATTGGCTTAATCAGAAAGGCACATTCACAGTATGAAGAGTAGTTTGATATTTTCCTCAGATTACATCTCGTATAGTTTCAATATGGCAGAAAATATTGTTTTTTTTTTAATTTTTTTTTCGGCTAACAGAAACTTAGAATAAGGTACTTGCACGTAAGCTGTAGGTCCCGGATTTCCCTTGCTCGCACAAGATATCTGCTCTCGAGAGATTTTCTTCAAAAACCTGGAAGGTTCGTAAAAACAAATTTTAAAGATAAGAAAAAAAAAAAAAAACTCCGTCCACCCAGGTCGCCAGGTCTTAATCCACAAGATTATTCTACTCTATGAAATTATAAGGCAAAAATGGTGTGACATCAGTATACGTTTGGATTTCTGCAGTATTTGACAGAGGAGTAAAATCAGCCGCGTAGATAAGTGGTCCAATTATAGTGCCTTGAGGAGCACCAGGCAATGTAACCAGGAATGATAAATATTTGACATTGATGAAAATTTAGTGGTACTTTCCTAACAGAAATTGAGAAAAATTAGAAGAGCTGCATCATCAAACCAAGTTAATCAAGTTAATCATCAAGTTAATAATACTAAAAAAACTGCAAACTAACAAATTCGGCATTGTATTTTAAAAATTATTTTATTTAGTGAAAAAAAAAATTGTAAAAACATTCTCAAAAAAGGTTACATTTATAAACAACTATTGAATTAAAAATGAAGAAATAATATTGAGACTAGTTTTTAAATTTTTTTGAAAGCTGGAGCCTTTAGTCATAATGACTTTTCAAATCTATTTTAATTTGTACTTTTTAGCATTATAGTTTAACTATATCGAGTTTTTGACATCTTTTCTCGAGAAAGAGGAAGTGGAAAGATTTATTTTCAAAACTCTGATCAAACCACTGGATATAAGATATTTTGAAATATATCTGATCAAAATTTCATCGAGATCTGTCGATAAATAAAAAAATTGATAAATTGATAAAAGATGATAAAATAAAATATTTTTGAAACGCCATTGAACAATATATTTTTAAAATTTTATATATTTTTTTATTCATGAAGAGATTGCGATGGAATCTGCCGTGATATTTTGAAACTTCTCGAATCCAGTGGTGTAGTCAGAATTATGATGAAATTCCTGAAATTGTCTCAGGGATTGTTAACAGTCCCAAGACAGCTTAGACTCACAGGTCTATGACCCCAGAGCTTTTAGTGCTGTCCTGGTTGTTTGCTGACAGTTGTCGTAGGAATTGTTTACAGTCCCAAGACAGCTTAGACTCACAGGTCTATGACCCCAGAGCTTTTAGTGCTGTCCTGGTTGTTTGCTGACAGTTGTCTTAGGAATTGTTTACAGTCCCAAGACAGCTTAGACTCACAGGTGTATGACCCCAGAGCTTTAAGTGCTTCTTGGCTATCTGACAGTTTATAGATTATTATACAGTATTAGAAAGTTTTCATCTTGGGTATGATGGTTTCATGAGAGCGTAAAGAAGAGCTTGCTATATGTTGAGAGAGCATTACAATTTCTCCTCTACTCGCTCGAGGTAGGGATATCGACGTGAGCTGTTAATTAGTCGGGTGCGCCTCTTGTTGCCCGCGTAGATTTCTGTCTATACCCCAGATGAACAAAAGTTTTCGACACTGTATAGAATCTTCTTCAACGTAGCCCCATCTTCTTCCAATTCCATTATTGAAAGTCAAAGATTCAGGACCAAAAACACCAAAAGTTCTAACAGTTATTGGATGAAAAAAATAATCAATTCCAAAATTTTGAAAATGTATGTTCTTCTTATTCTAAATTTGTATGATAAATTAAGTTGAAACATATATTCCTAGTGCCTAATGAGATTTGATCATTTCAAAGAGCGTCTAATATTGAATAATCACAGGACATCGGATGAAGAATTCCCCGACCATTTCTCTCACTGTGAATGAATCATCCCCAATTTCGTTGATAAAATCTCCCACTCACTTTTCCTACTCGAGTATCATAACTGAGAATTAATATGGAAAGCAATGTTCACCCCCGTTGCTTCTATTATCCTATCATCCCTTTATTATGTAACGATTTAACGGACTTTTGTAATTCAGATCGCGATAAGAACTGGAACACATAATAAGGCGTATAATAACCGGACCCGATACGATGTGTAAACATTCGAGATTATATCATAATGATATTACGAGATTTGGCTTATGCCATCGCAGGCTATTTTACGTAGGTTCAGATAAGGAACGAGATGGATTAAAAGGGTTAGCGAATTATGGAGAGGAGGTGTTGAGTTATTATGGAGATAATGAGTTATTGGTTATTTGGGAGTAATGTTGCAAAGGCATGCTACTGTCTAAAAGAGGGTGTCTAGGCCATTAGTTTTTTCCATTGCATTATTGGTCTACTCCATATTCTAATACCTTGCCAAAAATGTCATCAAATCTCGTGAAAAACTATAGACTAATTATGAGAATTCATAAGGATCTGTAAGGTCTGTAACCTACAAGTACGTAACCTTGGCACATACAGTTCTCTAAGTTTTGTGTTCAGAAGTTCTATCGGTGATTTGCAATAAATTGAAATACAGTAAAATTCTGGGATAATTTTCGTTTTGGAATTATACTATTTTCAAACTCATTGACATCATATAAATGACATGTTCGAAAAGAATATTTCTGAGAGTCTTTTCGAAATTTGGGAGTTCTAATTCCTTGGCTTCTACAGAGAGGGCGTTGTATAGCTTGAATGCCCTCGAAACATCTGCAAGGTGATAATCGAATCCTCGAAAGAGGCTTCTGAAGCCTGAAGATATGACCAAAGCTTGTTGGAAGCCCCGGGGCTTCTTATTCTAGACTTACTATTGGTAGATTTTGACAGATATCATTTTTCAGCCAATGATGAAGAGAGAAGCCCTCTGGTGCATCAAACCCTTAAATGGAAGATAGCTATTGTGAATCGTAAAAGTTTTGCTTGATGACAAAAAATATCTCACTGTCAAGAAGGCTTTTTTATCATTTCAATAAAATATTTGTGCTGACAGAAATAAAATCAATATTGCTTTGTTCCCATCGGATGCTTAGTTTATAATAGAAATATCTGAATAAAATTCCTTTGTAGGCTGGGTAGTTATGAAATATCATTCGAACATTAAATCATCGAGATTCTATTGTTTTTATGGTAATATGATATCTTCAGAAGTCCTTTTAAGAAAACCGCGTCCGCAGCTCAAATATTTTTATATATTGTTTTAATATGACATTGATTAAGCACGACAAGGGACATATTTAATTGGTGACGGGGAATACCCACATAAATCACCGTTTTATTCCCACACTAGGTATACCCTCGAACAGGTGCGTAGAGGAAGGTCGGGCGTGATTTTATCGTTACCTATTATGAATTCTTACTTGTAGGTACAATCGAATTAGTTTGATGATTGAACATTTATTCCGTTGGAATATGTAGATGATGATGAAAAGTAGCGAGATTTTACTTGTCTTGACTATAAATATGTCAAGATATGTGAAAATTAATATAGTTCTCCGGCTTCGATGGTCTGAGTATTATAGTATTCATTATTAACCCTAGAGAGCTAACGTGTTTTGAATGTACGTAATTAGTATCCTATCGTTAAATTTACGACTTTTTTAAATAAGCATAAACTGTGAAAGTAAAATGGCGGATTGCTGATTTATTTATATTCCTAATTAAAATTAACATGTATTCTAAAGAAAAAGAAGTATATTTTCCAAGATGGAGTACCTAATGTTGATCTGTTTAGCACATATGGTCACAATAGGAGTGGTCATTCTTCTTTTTTTCGATATATGGGTCCTTTAGTAGGAATTGTTTGACTCGATGAAGCCATAAGATTCAAAATGGCACTAAAATATTTTTGGAGTAGGTGAGATACATTTTTGTGTTTTACGACGAAATGCCGATTAAACCGAATAATTCAAAGTGCACAAACACCTGCCGACACCAAGGTTGATGCTATTATCTCCAAAGACTATGGAGATATCGCCTATTATTTTCTCCATAAGCCGAATGAGTGGGAGAGAGAAACTTTTTCTGGCGGGTCAATAAATTCTCTCTCACACCACATTACATTTCAACTCACCAATACCCTTCGCCAATCTTCTACGTCACTGGACAGCCAAAAAACCTGAATGAAAAGGTTAAATTTATAAAACCAAACATGAAAAAAAATATCTGATTTAATTATGAGGTGTTTCGGTAAGGTCAGTTGTTACTTTCCTGTTCGTTTTTTCATAAAGTTCTTTATCTATTACTCAGCTGTAGATCCGTGTGGCTCTATAAAGCTCCGATGAGAGAGTTAACTATAAATTAAGCATGTCCTAGCCCCTTATTAGCTTATAATTCAAGACAGGGGTGTGGTGGAATCTAATTATCGCTTGAATCTATAAGTTTTGGACGGTTCCTCGCTATTAAACTGTTTGTCTTTCAGAAATGTCGGCGATCTGAAAGGAAAAATAGGGGTTACTGATATATCTTCTCATATACGTATATGCACAGGGTCGATACGTATATGGGAAACTACTGGAACAATTTTTTTTTTATTTTTAGATGGAGTTTTTGGAAAAGCTCATTTCGGCAGTAATATTTATATATTTCTACAACTCCAGTTTATTCCGAAATAGATTCTTTGCATACACATATGTGAATAATTCATGGGAAAATGGAGGTAAAAAAGATTTCTTATTAGATATTACCGCCGAGTAAGATTTTCTCAAATTCAAGTATGATGAGTGGAAAAATAATAGTTACAGAGTGTATCAAGGTTACTTTACAAGAATATTTCATAAGAAGAAGAATATTTCAATTTATGAATATTTAACCGAAAGTTCCTCTTCCAGCTTTATTTTAAATGTTGTGGGAGAAGTCTGTTTTTTTGCACAAAAATATCAGGTTTAACTCTCTTTTTCTTTAATTAGTTCTATGGCTTTGGCAGGAACCAATTAGCCAGGTTTAACTTTTACATACGAATTTATTATTTGTGAGAATTCTCAAAATCTTTGGAATAATTTAATGGTGGTCAAAGGTATTGAGAAAACAAGGCTATAAGGAAGCTTTGTACAATTTTTAGTTCTTTTTACTGAATAGCGAAAATACTTTTGTTACTGTATTGTTCACTCACAGAAGAGCTGAGGAAAAGTTACAATAATTTCTTTACATATATTTTAAAGTTGTCGATTTTCAAGTGAATCACATTGTACCCTTCTCCGCATGACATAGCCAGACTGAGTCACTTACCTCTTTGATTTACGGTATCGTTAACCCTGGAGATCAGTTTTGTGACTGTGAAAAGATATGACGAGGCTACAGGTAAATAAATTGTTAAAAAAGCGATAACCAGAACCGAATCTGACGTTTATAACAGTTGACGCAAACGAAGACACCATAAAAATACCAAAAAACTTATTCTTATCTTTATTTGCGAAAAAAGGTTTGCGAATAATCACAAAGCGATCATCGTTTGGTTAGGTCGGTTTCGAAGAGTTAGACAGAGCGTGCAGTCGCAAATTTTAGTGCGCCCACCCTCAGTTGGGGGTGCAGTTATTGTATTTTAATATATGACTTGTGACTGCTTTATTAGTTCCTGGTTAGAAAAATTTTAAAGGGCTAGAGAAGTTGAGCTTGTTTATTGGGTGACCTTGCTTTATATGAATTCCATGGTACACGAAGTCCCACCACAGACTATACGCAATGAATTATTACTAAAAATGCCAAGAACGTGTATTCAGAAACTTTTTCGCCGAAAATCCACAAAAAGGACATGCGTAGTCTTATGGAATATGACTTTATTTGTCCCCCCATCGAATATTTGACAACTGTCAAATTACGTCAATATTTCAATTTTTAAATCTTTCGAAAATTTCGAATCTTCCTGATGAAACTCGTTTACTTCAATGACATCATTTGAAGTACCCTCCATATCTACTTTTCTTGCGCAAATATGATCATAGAGATAAAGCAATTGCATTTTTCCAGTTCAATAACTGTAAGTTATTGAGGTTATAGTAATAATTTCATGGAAATCTGGTGAATAAAGTTTTTTCAATCGATAGTGTTACTGAGGTGAATGTTTCCGTGATTTCATCCAATCAATCTCATAAGAACCTTGATGATGAACAACTTCATTTCCTTCTTCTTCAAATACATTTATTTTTTATTCACAATAAGGTTCCGAGTGGCCACTATCCAACAGAAATGTGTTATTGCACGACCTTGATGAACAATGAATTACATCTGTGCCTATGCCTATGCAAACAGTTCGGTAACCAATAATGGAACTCTGTTCAATTCAGAAAAGAGGAATAGCAGCAAAACTGAATAACACATATTCTATGGTGTTCCTACATAAAATGCACATACTGAGGATATTTATATTTGATTTTTTGCAAAATTTGACTTTGACATTCGTTAGTAGTACTAAAGAATGATGACATGACTTCAGTATTTTGAAGCGGAATTCAATATTTAAACAAAAATCACCTTTATCACATTATCAAACAATACGCATCATACCTATACTTTTCAGACAAGTTCAGTTTTGTTGTGGAAGACATACCGTTTGCTATTAATTACATCGTCAAATATCAAGTCTGTGCCTCATAGAGAATGACAAAGTTTTCCGGTTGTTAGGAGAAGTTTCCTTTCTGTGCAAGTGTAGTTTAAGGTAGTCTGACCACTTATTCAAGGAGTTTCTGAATAATGCTCGAGTTCTAATGACATCGGTTACATGCAAAATACAAGATTTTGACAAATTGTGAGGGTGGTTGGTTATTTAAAACACTCTTGTTTCAGGATTTGGAGGGAGCGATAACAATTCATAGTTTTTATATATCAAGTAGATATTTCTCGCACGGTTGCCGAAATAGTAGTTTACCTAACAAGCGCGGAAAGTGATACTTTTCCGCACGCGATTGCAGATGGCCGAACGACAAGTTAGCGGAGTTCGGCCAGAAATCGCGTGCGGAAAAGACACTTTACGCTCGTGTTAGGTATACTATTTTTTCTACTAGCGGAAAAAACACCCAAAGGTTAACATTTATCTTAATTTTGTATATTGATGAACCATCATCGTCCTTGGATAATTCGCCAAATATTATTACTCTGCTGAAAGATATATGAATTTTTCACTGTGACTAAGGCTATTTTCCTCTGGTCTGATAATTCGCATTTCCATATTCCTTTTCCTTTTTCCCTGCGCAAACAGACAAGCATCCATTCATTTTTCACGGCGTTGTACGTAATTTGTCGGGTCATAACAGTTTCCTCGAGGTCAATAAATCATGAAAGAGGGTCGACACGTGAACTGAGCCGGGGGGAGTGTCTTGCTTATTTACTGATAACTTCATGTCACGCTGATGAATGGAAATTTCATGCTAATTCGGGAGCTTAGTTAGCTCCTTTAATAAATAAGGTTACGTTTAATACGGAAGGGAACAAAGCGACTGCTTTAGATATTCTAATTTTCCACTTATATTCGCTCATAACTTTGGGGAAACATTCGCAGGGAATACGGTGTTATTGCTTTATCATGGCTTAGATAAATAAATGAGTTTCCTCCACGTTTTATTGGCTGACGGGGCAGGTTTGGGGCGGCTCGAGATGTGAAGCGGCATAAATTATTATTATACTGCTTTCGCTCCAACTTTTAGTGTCCCCATCAAAATATAGGATTCGGTCTTGCAGACATGTGGAAATTATGACAATGGAACAGTCATATTCAGTATCTGAAATTAAGTGAGCCATGGACCAATTATGGAATGGTGTCCGAGGTGAAACAATGTAGAAACAAAAGTAGAACCATACATAAAATTAAAAACTTCTTCATATTGGTTCAAGGCGTACGCTAAAATACGCTGCTAGTCTACTTTTATATACCATTCAAATCATAAAGAACACCGAAAAACACCTTTGCTCCTTTGAATCGCTTAAATTTGATGAAAAACCGATTTCAGGAAATAGGTATGTTCAACTCCACCAATATTAAAGAAGTAGGGGTCAAATCGAAAGAAAAAGGAAAAATATGTATTTTGGAGTTGTAGAGAAATGTTATTTGATCATTCCTTTTCACTAATTGTACTTTTCCATGTTGTGGCCTGTGTTCATGTGGAATGATGTCCCTTATAAACGGGCAATAGAGACAAGACAAATTTTTGGTTGAAACGATCTCGTTTTTTATACGGGGCAAAAAAACATGCCTTAAAAAATGCTCCTATTACGAGAGGTGTACCTACACAAAGTCCTTCGTCAGTATACTCTGAGCAATTAGAATGTTCAATCATTTCCAAATCTACTTTTATTTTTTCACGCAATGATTCTATTTCATAATTTTACTGCACATATCGAGTGTTTGAGTGACGCTACGTTTTCCACTATTGTTCAAGTCAGAGAAAAAAGCTTTGCTTTTGTTTCACTTCTTCAAGCTGCACGTGAAGCTTCAACCATTACAATCAATGAGCTGTAGAAGATGCTCGCGTTATAAAATCGTCAGCATCTCTAGCCTCACAATATGAAAAAGTTATGGTTGTGGGCGGAGACGTTCATCTGCTTGTTTTTTTTGCTTCTACCCGACAATGTTCAAATCCGAAAAGAGGTAATTCATTCATCCGATATTTTTTACTCCCCGACATCATACTGGTTCTCTATGCAATAAGTGACTGCGACGTCCAACATGTTCGTATTCCAAAAAAAAAGTTTTGCAACTTTTTCCGTTCAAACCCTTCATTGCAGGAGATTGCATGAACATTCTATGACATTTTAGTTCGAAAATATGAATAGGACACTCATAAAATCTGTTGTGGAATCATCTGCGACTGAAAGACAAACTTTAGTCGCTATTTTCCATCGTTCAAGATAACCTTTTTTTTCAACATTCTATGACACTTCTGCTACTCCTGCAGTAATTTCAGAAGCGGCAGAGTGCATTTTGCTCTACGTGACGTTTATCAGATGTTCTGCTAAGCTTGACAAATTTTCGCCTACTCCATTCACTCCAGACGTACTATCAGGAGATACACTGGTTGATTTTTCATAAAAATCTCTTGGAATTGTCAAGGGAGCAGAGAATTGGTTTCTGTCAATCTATGACTTCATGACCTATTTTATGATTAATACATACGAATATGAGTGAAGAAATAGCTGAATAATAGAAATAGAATAAATGAAATCCAAACATCACTTATGGACAACTCGATTTTTCCTCTTTTCCCCAATTTCACATCCAACTATTAATATTGATGGTATAGAAAATCTCTGAAGCTTACAGTTTTTCATGGAATTTAGGCGATTCAAATGGAAAGGAAATGTGATAACCCCTGTTTGCCGCTTTGTAATTTTTTTCCATTGGTGGTGGAAAGTTAGTAGGTTATTCAACAGTGAATATGAAGCAATTTTGGGTACGATGCACCATTTAGAGGTTATGAGTAATAAACTGAAAGAAGCGCAGTTTTTTGTTGGTTTTTTCAAGGTGCCAAAACGCATAGAGATGGGGATGACAAAAACTTGGGATTGTTGCTATATCCAATCATATCAAATAACTTATAAAATCTATAGGGACTTTAATCCAAGGTAGCTGGGATTCTTTGGCCTTCCGGACCTCCAGAAACTAGTTGATATTAATAAATTGATGAAATTAAAAAATTTGTGAATCTCTCGAAGTATCGAATTCTTGATGACTATGAAATTAATATAATTAGAAATAAGTGATGAAGACTGAACAAAGAAAATCGTAGTTACTGATAATACGCGTTTTTCTTGACACGGCGTGAACAAAAAGGTATTCGTACCTTCCCAGAGTATTGTTAGTTAATTTTGAAGAAAAATCTGGGAAAATGAAAAGTTCCTACCAATGGACTAGTTATTCTAAAGTTGAGGCAACGTTAATAACAACAACAAATATGCCAAAGCTATTTCATATTTGAAATGAAAATCTGAATTGATTGTCTTTTTTGACAGTTTTAGAAAAAAATACGGCATGAAACTCGTGAGTGAAGTGTAATTTTTCTACTCGTAGGAATTGCCGCCCTCCGCCTACTGCGTCAACATTTCCTATGCGTAAAAAAATATCACTTTAATTACTTGTTACATAAATAACTAGGTATTTGTTAAGTTGTTTCCAAACCTTCAAGTATCAATGTGGATTATTGTGATTCACCTCAAAGTCCATAAACAAAACAACAATTTGATTTAATTGAAGTTATTGGATCCAGCGTCAAACGATGTCGTAGACCATTCGCTTGACATGCGTTAACGTCAATGTCGATTCTCTCGGTAATATATGAGCGGCCGTTTGACAGCTACAGGTATCGGAAATCGAGTGAGATTTACAGCCGCCACTATTATACTCCTTTTTTATCGAAACCCTCTGACTGCGTCCCCACGATAACCTGTCGGAATTCAGTTTAATAAACTGAAAATGTTTTGTCGGGGCTCCGTTTATTATTTTATTATGGCAATGAAGGCATTTCGAAAGATTCGACCCAATTAGGTGGGGTGATTATAATATTGTGGGGGAATATTTTCGTCTCGAATAACCTGAAACTTGTTATCGGTATTGAAGTGTATCTGTGCTGGGAAAAGTCTTCAGTTATACACGGTGTGACGAACATTTCAGAATTTGAGCTGCAGTCAGTGTTCAGTATATTCGCTAATATAATAAAAATGTAAGGTATGATCATCCCATGTTTCACAAAATACTATCCTTTTCCATAACTCAAAACATATTTTATAATTTGTATTCACCATATCAGATTCATATTTTTCGTCATGTGACATCACTGACATTATATTTGTGAATTATTTGTCATTTTAACAAAGTATCTTATTATTTTGATTCCAAAATCTATAGTCCAGTAACATTCATGTTCAAGACACATTTATTCAATTAAATGTAATACATTACAAAATTTGAATATAAAATAATATCAAGATGAAAATCTTGATTAAAAGTGATGGAGCATATGCTGTTTCAGTTGGAAGAAAACCCGGAAAAACCCACAACACCATCAGAATTCAGATTATCAACTCTCTCGTAGAAAAGGACGCAAGCTCCCTGAGAGATGAGAAAAACAATGTTGGATGATACACGGGAATCATCGAAGAGGTGCCAACAATTAGACTAAAGGTGTTTGCAATATGTTGCATAGTTTCCATTGGAAATGCTGTCGCTATGATTAGATATGGCGATTTATATTCTGCCCAAGAAATGGAAGCTCTCTGATTATCATTCATGATAACCAAATCATTTTGTGATGGATGATTCTCTTGATTCTCTGCACTCGTTTTGTTTAATTCTTCATGTAAGCCTACCAGAAGGTGTCTTAGAAACTCTTCCGAATCTGCTGGGGCGTTATGATTAAAGGAAGGAGCAAAATTTATGGATACATGGACGGAATGTGAAGTATCCACCATTTTCCGAGAAGAATTAGGACTCGAGGTATTTTTCATCACAGGTATAAAAGATTTCACTAGATTTTTCTTCATTCTTGATGTAGTAGTATTCAAATCCTCTATACAAATATCATTCTGGAAAAATTCCAACAAAACCTTGGTGTTCGATCATACTATTCATAAAACAGGTATTCCCTATATTCTTCAATCCTCTTAGGCCAAATGTATAAATGGAGTCTCTTGCTGTTATGGCATACTCACTAATGTTCAACGAAGAATCCATATGTTCATTGTTCCTGAATTCAAAGAAGGAGAAACTGACAATGACTTTTTGGAAAGTAATGAGTGATTATTTTTGATGATTGATATGTATCTCGTTGAAAAATTGGGCCGATAAAATATTTCATCCAGTGGATGCGATGGAGGAATTGTACCCATTACGGAAGATGCATTGCCCCTTTGGATAGCAAGACTGTTTCATGCTCCAAAATATCCTAACATCGTCAGTGTTGCAGAAATTATATCTCACATTTATCAGAAGTAAATTGGAATAATATACAAATCCGCTTCCATAGTAATATGAATATTTAATTTAACTGTTTCAGACTATTATATTATTAGTATTATTATTTTCATTCACCAGATAGCCATTTCTCAAGTCCATGGGGTGAGCAATTAGCTGCCTTGAGCAGACGCAGTGAATCAAGGATGACGGGCTTGTGCATTCGTCCGGCTAAGATTTCTGCCGCACCAAGTCAGTATAATTTTCAGATAAGAAAGCATCGTGTCCATCATTTCTTGGGTAGAGCCTGTGAAGTTCAGAGAGCAAATTTTGATTGTCAGTCCGTTTGTTCTCCTTCTTTCGGACGATGTTATTTTCGCCAGAATCCGAAATCCGAGACTTACTTGCTTGAACTAGTTGAGAAACAAGAATGCAGATTTTGCAGGAAATTTGACGAAATCTCTATCCACGTTATCTCAGAGTGCAAAACCAGAGGGTGAGATATCCGATATTTAGAACTTTTCAAAAGCCATGCTACTGGAGAAAATGCTCTAGTCGTTGAAGCATCCTAAACGGCTGGACAACAGAAGGGAACATAATAGATCTCAAGGTCGTAGTGTATTGACATCCCCACGAAACAGAAGAAGGAGAAGGTAATAACTGGTTATTGAAAAATATGTTAGCATATCCAAAATGTTCCTTTGAGGTTGCTGAGTTTTATTGGTTCAAGAATTATTGTTCCATTTTTTATTTAGAAAAGTACATGTACAGCATAGTTAGTTTCCAATGGTGAACACTTAATTTGGATCATCTATCAATTCCGGCTGCTGAATCCGGCCCTGGTTCCAAAATTGAACTTGAACTAGCACTTCATCAAGGTTGGTGAACTTCTCCCAAGGGCCTCAATGTAATTTATTTCTACAGATTTGTCGTGATCTGGATTCGTGAAAAAATATGAAATGTAACAAATACCTACATGACGCCGTCTCAACGAAAAATCGTGTAATTTCCGAAAAAAACGTTGTAAACCGTCCAATTGAGCGCGATTTATCTTCCCGCTAGCATCCCGCTTCGCAATAAGAAAAGCATAATAATTCCTTATATAGAACAAAATTATAAAAAATGGCCACACACGAGGACGGCTTGGTAATTGAAATAAACATTTGAAAAATTGGCACGTAGGTCGGCACTTGTTTTCGATTTAAATCGCTTGATAAATAATCAGAAGAGTCTTGCCGATGTCAAGGGTTTCTGCGATGAGAGGCTGATTGATGCTTGTCTGCGTTTTTGAGTCACGAGACGGTGTTTAGTGAAACCCAAATTATGACTTTAGTGGCACCGGCTTGTAGTCATCGGACAGGACAATTGGGTCTGCTCTGAAAAAGAATGGGTTGCGCCTTGGAAAAACATTGCTATACCTATAATACAGACGCCAGTAATGATACTGCACTTTTTCTTTGAAATTCAGAAAATGTTAAAGAATGCATTATTTTCAAATGTATTCTTCACATGAAAGTTACATCCGCCAGCTTGAACTGACTTGTTTTCATTTCAATAATTTTTCTTGTGTATTGTAGCGTTTGTTTTTTTTATGACATAAATTCCAGACAAGATGAACTTCCTGTAAATATATACACAGGGTGTCCCAGAATAAAGTGGACAAACTCCGAGGGTAGAATCCTCACTTCATTTTAAGGCTGAAAGTTCCAGTAAACATATACCCTAAAATTTTTTGGGTCACTTTCAACACCCTGTAGCTCGGTTAATACCTACTCATTTTAGGGTATATGTTTATTGGAACTTTCAGCCTTAAAACGAAGTGATGGTTCTACCCTCGGAGTTTGTCCCCTTTATTCTGAGACACCCTGTATATATAGAGAGAGAAAGAGGAAAGTATATCGAGCGGATATTCTCAAAGAATTCATTTATTATCATGGACTCGGTCAGTGAAAAAATTTTTTCTCTTTTTTGCTATCCGAGCTTTCGCAAAAGTATATTTTGCTTTATCGAGGGCTACAATATAAATGTATGGAATAAATGACTAAAGTTAAAATTGTTATACATACTGTGCAATTTGAGGTTTTCTGCGATGTTTAAAGATCATATAAAATCAAAATTGTAAATAAAAAAGAAAAACTTAACGAGAAAATTTGAAGGAATTAAATTACATACATACATACAATATATTGATTATATTATATATATATATATATATATAGTGGCCGCCTAAAAGTGTGTACCATATGGGAAAAAAGGTTATTATTAGAGTCTTGGAAAAAAGATTCTTGGAGAAAGTTTGTGCATGTCCAATACCATAAAAATCGATTTTGACACATGTCACGTGATTGTTGGTATGGCGGCAAATTGAAAAAAATTACTATGAAAAGGCAAAAATGGGGTAAAATGTCAAGATGTGAAAAAAAGTTATTTGAAAAAGTTGCTTAGAATCAAATTTTATACACATATAGGAACTAGCTGTATAAAAATATCAAATTATTATCTTATGAATAGCTTGACCATACAGAAACATTTGAATTTCAATGATAATGGCAAAATGTTTCAATTTTTTCCACACCAGTGAGCACTAAATTAAAAAAACTGTATTTTGTCAAAACCCTGGTTCGTATTTTACAGTTATATCAGAATTCCACGACCATTGTGATGACATGACACTCCAGAAACATGGTGTTTTCCAGATTATAATGAAGTTTCGATGATAATCGTACCAGAGCGTTTCACTTCGCGTGCAATGTTGAAAACTCTGGCCTATTTAATTTGACGCACTATTTTTAAGATTATGTGCGAAGTGAAACATTCGTGCACCATTATCATAAAAAATTGATTAAAATCTGAAAAACACAATATTTTTGGATTTTCCCATCATCGCAATAATCGTGGAATTTAGTGCTCACTGATGTAGAGAATATGAGAAAGTTTCATCATTATCATTGAAATACAAATGTTTCAGTATGGTCAAGCTCTTCATAAGAAAATAATTTGATATTTTTATACAGCTAGGAAAATATTGAAAAAAAAATTGCAATTTTCTGTTTTCCCACATTGTTTCTTCAAACTTCGTATATGTGTATAAAATTTAATTCTAAGCACCCTTTTTCATAGCAATTTTTTTCAATTTGCCGCCATACCAGCGATAACATATGTCAAAATCGATTTTTAGGTTATCAGAAATGTACGAACTTTTCCTCTCTCTTTTTTCCAATACTCTAATAATAAAACTTTTTTTCCATATGGACATACTTTTTGGCGGTCATTGTATAAGTTCGAAATATTCAATTTCAAACTGTTATAATATATTCTTCAGAGAACATTTCTGATGATCCAATTCTGAAATGTTTCAAACACTCCAATCAAAAGAACATTTTCGCAGGCTGAGAAAATGGGAACATTCTTTGGAGTAACCGACTATTCTTCAATATAGTTATGATACAAAGTTCGATAATTAATCAACACTGGAACTTATTCAGTATTGATTGAAAGTTTGATTTTGTGGCAGAAATTGGATTCTTAGCATGATTTGTTTTGGTTTAACTTATTTTTGAACAAAACTGCATTTTAAATTTCGAAATGAAGAAAATAATTTGCGTTGGTATTTGCATATTAAAACACTGATCGAAATAATGATTCTTCACAGCACGGATGAGAAAAGGAGAAATGGATTTGTTGCAATAATTAAATCGTTAGTATATTACCTACCTCAAAAAGTCAGCTCCATCTTTATTGAAACTGACCATAATTATACCCAATTGTCAGTTGAAACTGGCAATTATATTTTTTTTTTCAGCACGTCAGTTCAGCGCTTTCGTAATCTACTACTACTGGCATAAAATTCTGAAAATATTCAATCTTAGCCTCGTACAGTGTATCATGATCCATATTAGAAAATTCTGACCCTGGTGTTCGATTTTAATTCAATAAAATTACAATATTCAAGATTTGAATAGTGTCCATTTCATTGTAGTTGGTATGAAGATGGTATCATAACAGTCCAACCGTCGAAAATGGAGTAATTCATGTTGTTGAGATCTCACCCGAAATAATTTTCAAAATGCTGTCATATGCGAGGTCGCGAAAAGTGTCATAGATATTGAAAAACCCTGCTATTTAACCACCCGCAATCCTGCAATATGTGATCAATGCCGACGAAAACAAAACGAAAACTGCACATCGCGCGACCGAAAGCACCGATAAAAAAGGCGCATGTGTTTGGCCAGTCAGCGAACAGATGGCTGTGGCAACACTTTTCCGGCGGAAAAGCAAAAGCCGAGTCGCCGTCAATCGCAGATCAGATACAGCCTCATACGCGGCTTCCCTGTTTGTACAAAGAATTGATTTCGTTTCTCCCTCCGTGAATGGTTTCAAAGCGCGGCTCGGCGGCCACTTCGGCCTAATCATTTTCCGGTTTCGTTTTCGTTCTCCTCAAACAATTGCTGGATCGTTCGTACTTGATCCCATTTTTTTCTATTCTCAATAAATAGAGAAATCTATGATTTTTGTTCGAAATTATGAATAGGATATCTGTTGTGGAATCATCTGCTGCTGATATATCTATCAGATGTAGATCAATGTCCAGCATGGCTTTAGCCAGGGAAGTAGTTGTTTTCTGTTAGATATTACAAATAATTCACATTTTTCATTCTACAATTTTCATGGAGAACGTTGCCCTTTTCAATTTTCAAGATAAATCTATAATCATCATATCGAACAAAGTTTGAAGAGGGTTGGTAACGAATAAATAAATGATATGATTGATTTCCACAAATTCGAAATGCCCTTCACACAAAGTGGATATTACGAGGCAAACGTATGAAATGAAAAAAAAAATATTCCCAAACAGTACGCCTTGATTTGATGTGCGGTAACTTGTCTCAATTTAGCAGCAATTTGCCGCACTGCGAGGCTGAAGAGCCTATAGCCCACCACACACCGGATACTATCTAAGCTTCCATCTTGTGTATGCGTCGCTCATGCCTCCCAACCGAGATGGCGCTATTTCTCCTATCCGCTCATGATAGTATCTGAGCAGCGTCATACACGGCAGAGTTGATTTGCCCAATGTCAGTCCCTTCTGAAAGATTTTCGGGAATATCTGCATTCACCTGTGCTAGTTTTTCTTGCTTCAGGAGCTTAGTGTTTTGAAGCGCCCTGCGAGTTTTGATGACCAGTACAGTACAGTACCATCACTTAAACAGAAAGGTTGGGTGGAGCCTGCGGATTTCAAAGAGTAAGTCTGTATATTTAGTCCGTTTTTCCTCCTCTTTTCAGACGATGTCCGTATCGCTACGAGCCGAAAACTGTTCTACTTTGATTGTTGAGGCTTATTTACTTGAGGGTAGCTAATGATTAGTTTCAATAGATTCGGCAATTCAATATATCTCGGAGCCTAAGACTATGTAGTACAATACTCGTGACGCCGAGTTATGCCTGTGGATACAGGCTGGGACTGCATAAGCTTCCTTGATATATTTTGCTGTGAAAATTGTCTTCCAATGGTAACAATCTTGCCAATGAAAAACAGAATCGACCCGATAGTACAGTATTTTTTCTGATGATCACACCACTTTTCAATCAAGAATAATATCTTCGTCACTCCTCGAAGTACAGACAATAGGTACAACAATTTCTGAAAAATGTATCGATAATCGAGCATACGAGTAATAGCAAACACGCCAAATTGTAACCACCATCAATACGTAGTAGCATCGGGATTAGCTGATTCGGTAAATTGTTCCCAATGTTCACTAAATAATGTTTGCAGTGCATCGCATGTATATCTAGTGACCTCTGCCTGTGTGCTAATGTACAAAGGGCTTAATCAGACCCGTGCATCGGACAAACAGCCCAGTTCGTCAAAACATCATAGCAATCAGTTTTGATTAGATTTCTGCACCTCTCTCGCCCCTTGTGCCAATTCTCTGATATCACGGATGCTGCGGAATAGATGCGACTTTAGGAGCGATATATAGTGTCTTTCAATGAGTTAGCATCATCATTTAATAATGATTTATTCTGAAATTCGACTTGGGCCTCGAGTCACGCTTGAAAATAGTTGAAAAGTGGCCTTCTCGAACGGGGTCACGTGACGCCATCCGTCAAAAGTTTTTTTTTAAATAATCACTGAAAATAGGCTTATTTGTTTGAATTTCAAGAAATTTTGAGAATAAACATTGTTTCTTTTTCGATTGTACATATCTGTGCCAAATTTGAATGTTCCTGTTGCAAATTTTAGTTTTGCCATTTTTTAAATATACAGTGACCGCCAAAAAGTATGTACCATATGGGAAAAAAGTGTATTATCAGAGTATTGGAAAAAAGATTCTGGGGAAAAGTTTGTGCATGTCCGTTAATTAAAAATAACTATTTTTTAAATAAATATTATCCTAGCTGTATAAAAATATCAAATTATTATCTTATGAATAGCTTGACCATACTGAAACATTTGTATTTCAATGATAATGACAAAAATTTCTCATTTTCCCCACACCAGTGATGAACGCTAAATTGAAAAAAAATTGGAATTTGTCAAAATCCTGGCTGTTACATTGGTTCGTATATCTAACAGTTATATCAGAATCCCACGACTATTGTAATCACATGATACTCCAGAAACATGATGTTTTCCAGATTATGATCAAGTTTCGATAATAATCGTGCCAGAGCGTTTCACTTCGCATGCAATGTTGAAAACTCCAAGCCTCTTTAATTTTTAAGATTATGTGCGAAGTGAAAGGTTTGAGCACGATTATCATCAAAAACTGATCATAATCGGATTTTTGTTTTTGGGTTTCCCTATCATTCCAATAATCGTGAAGTTCTGATATAACTGTTAGATAAGAACCAATGTAACAACAATGAATTTTATAATGAATTATTAAATTTTATCCATAAGATGCTAACTTTTTGAAGGTCACTGTATAGATCAGAGCCAAATCGGTTTTAACTCTTAAAAAATTCTTATAAGTATGTCGATTGGAAAATTTGTGGTAAATTATAAATGAATTAGAAAAAATCAAAACAATTCAGTAAAAGTTCCGAAAAGGAGGTTGAATATAAACTAAAGTTGTATATAACTGAAAAATCTGAAACAATTTTGAACAATACCTCAAAATAAAATTACATTTTCAGTTGCCTTGTATAACTTTATTAAGTACATAAATAATTTGTTGTTTCGTTAAAATAATTTGTTATCTCCGTCAGCCGTCTGCACTATCAGTCTTAGAGCGCTATGGGAGACGTAGCCCTTACTATTTTACGTGTGATTTCATGCACGTTTACAGCATGATAGAAAAAACAGCCTGTATGATCAACGACCAACAAAACGAAGTCATAAAAGGTGAGCAACCCGTTACGCAAAAATAACCGCATTTTACAACCCGAATAATGCATTCCAAGGAAACAACTCAAAACGATTTGGGATTGACCCTCAGTTGTGCTACCCTTCTTCAATAAACAAGCCATCATTTGGATAAAAGACAGTTCAACCCTAAAATACCAAGGAACAGGTCGCGTAATAACCCGAACCCTTTTCCTTTCAACCAATTAAAACTGGAAGTAATAAGAGCATTTGTTTTCAAAATTTAAAATCTTAATTACGAAATCGTTTCTTTGACAATAGGACGGAGATTGTTTCTTGATAATGCTAACGAAAATTAGGGAAGTGATTTTTATTGTTAGTGAAGTGGTGAACTATAGAAGTAGAAGAGACTATTACTCAAATTATTGGTTAGTTACTCGGTTGAACTTTGTTAGATTCGGAGTTGATTTCGAGTTTATTTGAAACTGCAGTGGAAGAAGAAGACCTGTGAAATCAACACATTTGCAGTACTTATACCTTCTCCTATTGTGTCTTACATTTTTCATAGTTTTCAAAACAATTATTCATTGAACAATGGACCAGACAAAATTACTGCCGAATGATAAATAATTTCCAGGCCTTGGTGGTTCTGTGTGCTCTGTGTGGATGACACAAATACCACCAATAACAGGGAGACGAACGTGACAAGTGACAAGTGGTGGAGAACGAATAACAGAGAACTAAGAACTAAAAAGAACCCTGAAACAAACAATACCACTCAGACTTCTGATTTCACTTCTGTTTAGCTCAAGAGGGCCACTCGTGGAGCCGAACAAAACAATACTAACCTCTATTTAGTGGGAGGGTAAGATCTGCTTCTTGGATGCTTCGTCGTCGTCAGTGGCTATACCAACACAATGTGGCATTACAAGTCCTAAAAATCTTAAAGAATAAAGCCTAAGTATCATGGCAATGAACACAAGGATATGCTTACCTGACTCTAGATCCTGTACATACAGAAGGACAATTCTCGTATTATATATATTTGGACTTCAATTGCTAGATTTACGGAGAAATGTCCGGAATTGAATTACCACAAATGATGAACGATATAATTCGATATTGGAAAAAGGTTTTCAGGCAGCCGGAAACATTAACGTCAAAGTCAAAATAGCAAGTGACACTTACTTCAGTCAGTCACTATCCGTCAGTCATTCAGAATTCACTTACGAATAAATTCCGTGTTGCCAACTGAATCAACAATTTTTGTGGATTATTCGAAACGTTTGGAAACAATGCCTCAAACTTCGAATGAAAATAGTGATAGTAAAAACTTCGGCCGTCTCAGTCATTATATCGAAAGGTTGGCCAATTTATTGAAAAAAAATATGCTATTTGGTACGTCATTTGATTATTTGGAAAATATGAGAGGTCTTAGACTAAACCTTGAGGTACACCATTTTCAACTGGGAATGAATTGCTTGCACACTCGTTGTGAAATGAACAATGATGTTTGGCAGATGAGCATGAGGATGAGTATTAAGAACTGTGCTCAAATTTAGTTGATAGCAAATCGACACAAATCTAAAAATTACTGATTTATTCCATTCAGAAGGAAGTGAGTTTCATAATCATAAAATAACACGAAACTTCATTTGCATTTCTAAAGCATTGAACAATAACAAGTAGCATGCATATTAAATATTCGAGATCGAACCTGAGATAAATCACGTAATGACAATGACAATAATTCAACGATATTGAAAATTAAAAATCTCATTTAGATTCCTTTATGAAAATCCAGTGGCATGAAACCATTCATTACGCTATGAAAAAAAGTCGGAATAATCTCCTGTTGGACAAATTATCATATCAAACAATAATGACTGTAATAATGAGGATTAGAGCGCACCCATTATTATCTATACACCTGACAAAGTGTCCTTGTTTATGAATCTATTTGATCAAAACGCATCAATATGGAACAAAACATTTCACAGTTCCGGTTTTGAACTGAACGTAGGGATATCCGGACTTTTCAATAAAAGAATGATTTAATAAACATAATATAAGTGCTTTGTTGTAACATGGGATTGGCAATTTGAATACCAATTGCGTAATGATAAACAAGACGATCCTAACTTTTGTACGGCCTGTTCATTTGTATGGCTAGTCAACGGTGTCGAATAATTCAACGAAGAATGTAACATGATTTTTAGATGGCCAACATTATTTTATGACTTTAGTCACATACTTGATTTTCAGTTGATAGAGCAAGATCCATGCCATACTACAATATACAGAGTGAACTATGACTACTTACCGAAAATTATACAGTGTGCTTTCCCCACAAAAAGAAGTGAAAAATAAAATTATTTTTTGTAAGTGTGGGAAAGCGCCGCCACTGGACTGGACTGGACTGTACTGGACGAAAAGGAGGTTGCAAAATAAGAGATTCTCAAGGAGACAACACATTTTATAAAAAAAAAATCAAGTGAATATTATTGGTGTCGAACAAACTCTCCGTATACTCATTAGATCCAATCCTTCAATGGCATTTCGAACTATCGATTAACAAAAATACGTCTGAATAAATATCACCCCCTATCAATATATTTTTGGATCTATGCCGAGAATTTAATACAAATTCAAGTACGGCTGCTGTTTGCCAGAAAGCAGTCAAATTAGTTCATTATTATATGAAACGATCATACATGTCCATTAATATATATTTTTAGAAAAATTTCAGGGGCGCCGCTATAATATAATAAAAATAATAATAATCCAGACATTACAGATAACTTTATATTGGTAATTGAGAACACCAAGATGGTATCCACTAGGTGTTGAAATATTCAACCGACTGAAAACTTAACAGTGTGTGAAATGAAATAAATCATGATACATCTGAATTGGAGAAAAAGTTATTCACAAAAATAACATTTGAGTAATAACAGTCAACAAACAAATTTATCATTATTAGGGTTTCCTATTGATAGGAACAGAAAGTATTAACAGAAGTCAGGAAAGCTTCCTCTCAAAACTTTTCGGACACAACTTTTGGTACAAAATGAAAGAGCTTCACAATGCTGTTTTCAGTAAATCTCCACCTCTGTGTTTTTGAATATGATATTATACGAAATCGTTCAATGGACCAATGTCATAATTGTTATTCCTATTAGGTAATTCCTCGGTATACAGGGTGGTTCCGAAATTGGAGCAATAAATGAAATGGGAAGTAGAAGATGATAAATCAAAACAAAATGAAGGAATAGTTTTTTATCGTTTATCGAAAAAAAATATATATTTTGGGAGATATTGAATTTTAAAATTTATCAGACTTTTTTTCGGTAATCACTGATAACAGGTCTACAGCCTGCGCAAACCGCGCTGAAACACTCTGACACGCTGTGGTCTGGAGAATCAAACCAGTGCCTCCCAAACAAAGGTAACTGAAAGCGATTTCATAAAATTTTTTACTACTACGAAAATTCTTCCCTTTTATTGATATATTATGTTCCATACAATAACTCATTTTTTTAATTGCTCCAATTTTGGAAACACCCTGTATATCCAACTGCAACTGAGTCTTCTCGGAAGAAAGTTGCACAAATATTTGTCAGATGTAATTCAATGTCCGTCGTGGTATTAGCCAGGGAAGTAGTGGTGTTCTGTCAGATGTTTGCCTCATATTTTCCACATGGTGGAAATATTTGGAGAGAAGGGTAATTCGATATCATCGATTTTACTATTTCATTAATTTGATACCTACTCTCCGGCAAAAATTTTTCGAATTCTATTCTTGTATATTCAATAAGTATAATCATGATTACCCCATTAGCAATTATTTACCCGCGGGGTAATTCGTCTTTTTCGACATTATAAAAATCTCAAACAACAATTTCATCATCTTCGATAATTGCATTCCTACCATCCTTATTCGTAGTATCAAACGAAACATGCATCTTAACTCACGTTATTACCGGCCATAAACATAATAATATTTTCATAAATTAATATTGAAATCATCTCCTGCCTATTTATTACTGACAATAGGTTACCGTGAATTATTTGTTTTGAGATGAACATACATATTTATGTGTGTGTGTATTCAATAGAAAATATTCATAGACTTCTCGATAATCTCGACAAATCATAGAATAATAGGTCGACAGTTTGCATAACTGATGAAATCCAGAAATTATAGTTGAATGACCTCATCTTTTATTCATAGTGGACGACTTCTGGAAAGTAGGTATGCGTCAAGGAAATGGGAGCAAATGAGCTGAATTATTCCCCGAATATACAGACACTTGCATTGTATTATTTATGTACTGACAAAAGGGCCTAAATCAGATCATAACTGAGATACTCACCATTGTATAAATCTTCATTTTATGTTAATTGGGCCAATAAATATATAATAATAATATTAATAATAATAATACTTTTATTGGTTACCAGCACCAGCATTAACAAACAAATAATTAAATTATTTTCATAGTAAACAAATGGCAATTTTAGTTCAGAATGTGAAAGGCAGCCAGCGCCCTGAATGTAATAAAATAAATTCTAGATGACGAACGAAGATAAGGAATAAAATATATAATATTGATCATGATGCTTGCCCATACCCCGCATACTTACTATGAAAAACCATGAAATTTTATATAAATTTGAAAAAATTAACAAAATGATGACATGGGGGCCGGACGGTGTCTTGTGTGGCCACCTTTTTTTATGACTGATTTCAGCTAAACTAAATCAGACAACTTGGCAACCACGCATTCCCGAAAAACAGAAATAGGGTTTCTGTTTGCTCGTTACCATATCAACGGTTGCCATGGCAACAGTTTTTGCACAACCGATTTCAGCTAAACTATAACTGACCCAACTTGGCAACCACACATGTCCGCAAAGTGTGAATAGCATTTTTGTATACTCTCTACCATCAGAGCCAATGGTTGACATGGCAACAGTTTCTTCATAACTGATTTCAGGTGAACTTAGGCGGATAACTTGGCAACCACGCATTTCCGCAAAATCGGAATGTAAAATACACAAACAAAAAATGAAACGAGAGTTACACAAAATATAAAACAACAATAAAAATCAATTGGCGCTCCGGGGCGACTTGATTGATTTCAGTGGCGCATTTGCTTTTTCAGCTTCAGGAAAACCCGGAAAAACCTACAGCATCACATCATCTGAAGATCCCGATCTGCCAATGTCCTCTCTCTTATAAAATAAAATGTATCCAGACGCTCCAATAAATTCAGGACATCGTCAGAACATTCAGTGACACAACTATCATCAAACTTAAACCAGTCCGTTTTGTCTTTGGTCATGTTTGAAGAGCATCAGTGTTATTATTAGATTGACTGGTGCCTCAGCTATACTTATTATCTTATAATTGTCAGTCAGTTTGGCGCATATTCGGCAATCACCGATCATCACCAGTTGAAAGTTCTATTTCCAGATGATGACACAGTAAGCTTTGCACGGACTGGTTATGAGTCGTATCAGGAAACGCCAGTTGAAGCTCCAGAAAGTCACATACGTTGTTGCTAACTCTTGAACATCTACTACAACGTAAACTAGTGAGGATTTTTCCAGCAAAAGATCCACAAACACCAGACGAGATAGATTGTACGGAATCATTCAAATCAGAGCGGTCAGGAGCATCGATTTTGTTATTTTCCTGCTCACGGAAAGTATTCAACAAGAACCCCAAGAATTCAGAACAATCCTCTTGTTGTCCTAACGAGTATCTAGTGGACTTCACAGACTCCAGGAAATCGGTTGGTGGAAAAGATGATAAATTCTTATGAAACTGTATCTGCAAACATTCTCGTTCATCGTTAAAATTTCGTTCTTGAAATTCTTCGCCATGAATATTACTTGTAACATGCTGTTCATGTAGCAAGTGTTTCCCAAATTATCCAATCCAATTTTCTTCGCAAGACTTCCAGGAAAACCGTAATGAACAACGGGTTCCACAAAATCTTCATCATATCCATTCCGCAAAAAAAACAATAACAAAACTTAACAAAACTTGACCCCAACTTGGCAACCACGCATTTCCGCATTATCAGAATTGTTTTTCTTTGTTCGTTACCATAGCAAATGTTGCCATGGTAACAGTTTTTCCCTAACTGATTTCAGCTGAACAAAACTTGACCCCTTCGTTTTTGGATTCGTCAAACCGATGGTGTTGTTTGGTTTTATCAAACGGGAAACAAACGTGTTATTGGTTGATGACTGATATTCAATGAACGAAAGAAATAATCAGTAATATTTGTACAAAATATTTCTCCGTGCTTCATCCTATCAACTCCCTAGTGATGTTGACAGAACATTCTGTCAGTCCTTCTTTCGAATTGGCACCCGGGACACGTACGTATAAATTTATTACGATTCAACCCGTTCCCAAACTTAATTTCATTAGTTTACATTGTTTAAAATTGAAAGCCGGCGAAGAGAGATTAGTTAATTTATCATGTAATTCGGCGAAATTCCCCATTTTACACTAGAAAGCCCTTTGTGCACTTCAATGGAGATGTGCGTGTAGAAAATATTAGCCCAAGTTATTCAAATTGATTTTGAATACGCTTTAACCCTTTGAATTCTGGAATGCAGATAACTTCGTTCCAATATTGCCACCCTTGTTGGTCTTTTGTTCGGGATGAGGGGTTTTTGGATGAGATAAATTGTACTCAATACCGCTGAGTGGATCATTCTTGAAAGTCGTTATATACGAAAAAAGCCTCTGCTCTTATAAAACTGTTCATAAGGTGCGTATTCATTAGAGCATTCGTTCCGCATGAGCATCGAACGAGCAAATGCTCGGACAAGTGTGGACGCTGATTTAAGCACGAACAGAATGCGCGTGCGGTGCTCGGACCGATCCGTTAACTAGCCAAAAATTGCAGTTGCGGTTGAGATGGATTATCATATTTGTAATCAACTAAATATGTTTCCAGGTTTTGAAATTTTTGGTTATCCTTTCCTTTTATATTATTTGTGTCAGAGAGCACTGATAAAAAGGATGTCTTCAATAAATATATATATATCCTCTTGAACAGAATCACCTTCTGAAAAGAATAATTATTTCTAATTGATGAATATACTCTTATTTCAAACTTATTGAACTGTTTGCTTCTTTACATAAATTATCTTGAAATAAATTTGTTTGCATTAATACATTCCAACTCTTTACCCTAGAGAACTCCTACTTGTGAAAAATGCTCCTTTTGACTCAAGAACATGATTTCTTGGCGAAATCCGCTACCGAAACGACGCGAACCCACGAGAAAGCGCGCACTGCGACTGCCGACTGGGACCTCTATCCTGTTTGCTTTTGTCCGCGTTTGGTTTGGGGGTTGTGTTTGAATCATAATTTAAGTTGTTAGTTTTGTATTTGATACAGTGGTTATGTGCAAATGTGCTGCTACAGAAGTGCAATATGGAGGTCCAATTATTTCTGCACGATTTGAATTTAGGTCATTTAAGGACCAGTTGTGGAGGTAGGTTGAATATATTTTTGTTTTCAACAGGTGTGTGATAATGGCGAATGACGCTGTCGTTTCTATATTCGATCGCATTTCTATGCGTCACCGAAGAGGTACCAACGTTGATTATATAGTTTCTGAAATTAAAATATTACAAAACTATTCTCATATATAACCATTGTACCTCAATTGTTCGCAGTTGTTCTCTGTTTGTTGAACTGTACCATATGAACATGGCTTCCATGGCATATTTTTATAACCAAGTGCATATTTGTACTGAGCCTCCAAATGCAGATAATCTTGAATAAAAAATGTATTGCATTATGAAGAAGAATATTGAAGTTGAAATATTCTTGCCTCAACCAACTCACATGCCATCGAACAAAGAAAGTATTCACAATAGTGTTAATTATCAAAGTTGAAATATTCTTGCACCAAACAACTCTCATTATTCAGTGAAGAAAGTGTTCATATGTCTCAAAACAGTTTATTTTCAAGTGGTCAAGAGGATTCCGTCAAAAAATCAAACTAATATTTGGTTGGACCTATTCAAGAATACAATCGACTTGAATCAATGCAATTATGCATTGATGCAAAATATCCTTTTCATCAGTGAGGAGAGAAATGACTAAGAAAACTTAAGAATTAGAAGTCGAAAAAGTTGGGCTTATTCAGGATATGTTCCTTGATTTTGATTTTGTATTTTTAAATGTTAGCTATTTCCCTCAGTTGAAGTGGTAGTAAATTATAGAATTTTGGTCTATAATAAGAAACGTATCTGTGGAGACACGAAGACAAGAAATCTTTTCAAGAAAGTCTTTGGCATTATCGGTTGGACCTAGTCAAGACTGATAATACTGTTTCACATTCATCCGGAAATAGTTTTTTTTGTAAGTACTAAACATAGGTGTTAAAACTATTTTCTCCCATATTCCAATTCGCGAAGTCGCGAAATAGCGGACAGCGAGAGCGGCAAAGTTAAAAATACAAAACATCAGAACATCTGAGAAACGACCTGCTGAAGAGCTACGAGCCGGTCCAGAGCGACAATGAGACAAGTACAGGCCAGACAATGCCCACGACAAGCGAAGCCTCCTACGATTCTCTTCGTATGAATATATTAGCGCCGAGTTACCATAACTCTCAGCGCAGATCCACAATATCTGATAATGCATTATTATACATAACGTCACTTAATACATTAACACCACCCAACAATGTGCCGTTTCGTCAAAGAAATAAATTCTCACTCGAGGAATATTCATAAATTGAAGATCGGTAGAGGAGGAATCTTGGCGAGTGTGAAAAGCCGCTTCAGCAAACAAGGGCGTCGCTACGCGGGGTGATAGTAGTAATTACCCCCTTTTCTCTAGAAGACGCCAAACACGAGAATTCTGAAATGGGTGTGAACTGATTATAAAATGTCTCATGAAAATAGTAATAGTTTGAATATTCTTAATTTCTTGTGGAAGATACATATTACCACTGTCTGGGGACTTGTGAAATTAAACCATTTACTTGTTTTAATAATAATAACAATATTGTCTGTGAACCTCGTTACGTTCAGTACGCCCCTGTTGCATAAAACATGGCTGTTCACTAGGGAAGCAGATATATATATATATATATATATATATATATATATATATATATATATTTCATTGTCAATTGTTGAAACATCTCATCACAACTGGGATTTGGAAGTATTTATTTCAATGAACTGTACTGTCAAATCTACGACAAAATAACCTACAGCCATGGAGTAAGGAATAAAGCTGATGCACCTGCAAATCTCATCGTAACTCTGAATTTATGATTCAGCAACTTGAAGATGTATTGAACTATTTCAAAGAATCAAGCTAGAAGAACAACCTAATCCTAGCCTACTGCCGTTACGATGATCTTCACGAAATTACAGGAAGGGTATCGTGAAGCCAAGACTCATCGTTGAAATCATTGTTTGTAATATTATCCATCATGTAGCGAAGTAAGTTCTAAAGGACATAAGTTTAGGACTTGCCAAACAATTTTTTCGAGAAGTTAACAATTGGGATAGTTCTCGTTTAGTTCGAAGGTGTTCAGATAGTGCACTCTTAGAGAGGGTGCACCCAGATAACTACGAGCAAATGTCAAAACTTCAGAACCTCAAAATTATTATGAAGTGTTTTTAATTCAATTCCAATCAAAGAAGTTCCGAATAGCTGATTATTTTATCGAAATCCTTTGAAATAATGTCGTCATTACCAGCAACAAAACCGTCGTCTTGATACCAAAACTTGTCCAATTTGATTAAAAAAATTATATGATCATTGGGAACCAATACGCCAATCATGGCATTGAAATATCGTGGGAATATTTCATACGTTATGTCTAACAATAAAAATGGAAGTAACAACCTCTACTTATTGCGTTTATTTTGATATTCGAGCGAACCAATAACGCGCACTCTCAAACCAATAATTACTTTCTGCTGCTCTCCATTTGGGCCCTATCGTGGATGCCCGTCAAACTATCGGTCGAAATTAGCAACCAGTCAGGTGAAGAAATCGCTACGAAATTGCTATCGAACAAAGGATGCTTTATTGTTTTACACGATATCTCCGGAAAATGATGATTGCGCATGAATTTGCTCAGGCTTCAGTAATTTCTGACGTGAGTAGAAACAGGAATGAGAGAAGATATATAATTTTTTCAACAACTGTTAAAAAGTCCTTTTTTTGTGGTTTCTGTGCGTAATGTATTGCAATATTTTAATATCATAAAAAATTGCGGAATATTATTTACAGCAATAATATTACAGGAACAATTGAAAAATAAAAAATGTGACTTTTTTGTGATATCTAACAGAAAACAACATCTGATAGATATTGTAAAAGTACTCTAACTGAAAAGTAAAAATCTGAAAGTGAAAATTTGAATTTTTTTCATTGAAATAGTTGAGTTTTTTAATTATCTCTAGTTTTAATTGAAAATTCATGAATTAAATCAGGTAGGGAGAATGTTATTAAAAAATATCACTCACAGAAATCGTTCATTTCATTGGAGCAAGGTTCGCTTCTCCCGCATTTAATCCCCAATACATTTTTGTCGACGAAAATCTATTTCGCTTTGCCAAGCTCATCAGGGAGATTGAAATAATTGGAAAACAGGCTCTTCAGAAACAATTATGCACATCAAGGATGGAAATGATGAAAATATTTTTTCTGTAGTAACATTTTGAAAGTTATTTTTTAACATAAACCAAATATGAGTAAAATATTCATAAAATCTGTTGGAGCTGCCATATTGAATTCATGAATTTTGACAAGAACATCATAATTTTCGAACCTGACTAACCCCACATACCAATTTAGAATATAATTGGATCATAATCACAAAAATTATCCGTCATATTGGAGCCGCCATTATTTATTTTTTTCTAGCAAAAATTGCGTAATGCATGGTCAAAGGAATTAGGAACACCTGTCAAATTTCAAGTTATTCGGACAACTAGAAGTGGGTTAAAATTTAGTTGCAAAATTTGACCCACAGAAACATACATACAAACAGGTGAAGTTAAAGAAGAGGTTGTAAAAATCAGTAGAGCCTATTTGAGGGAAAAATGCTTCTCGAACCTGAACTTCCTCATACACCAGAAGCGGAAAATGAAACTTTTTCAGATGAGGAGGGAAGAGATGTTAGATAATCCCACATTGCAAACTAAGTTATTGAATATCGAAAAAAAGTATAATTTTCAATTTTTTTGTTCCTTCATTATCTTACTAGCGAGCTTTGGGCATATTCCGAACTAGTTCAACAATAGAAATAATTTTGGCCGCCTAAATTAGGTAAATACTTCACTGTGCGTCGTATCAATTTCAAACAAGGATAGGCATCTAGAAGACGTTTGATTCTATGTTCGTGCTGTAATGTAAATTGAAATTTCAATCCATTTTTTCACAAAAAAAATCTCAAAATTGTCCCAAAAATGCAATTACTTTGTAGTAGATGAACAAATAATTCCAAAAAAACATTACAGCACGTACATAAATCAACGTTTTACATTTTTTTTTATACCAAATTCATTTCGATTGGATAAAGATTGCTTCAAATTTCAATGGAAGAGAAATACCCCTGCAAGCAGCTATCTCGATTATCTGTGGAAAGCATCGTGAGGTGCTGCCCTTGAAAAATTATTGAACATTATTTTCTGTTTTAAATCTGACCCGCTACCTGACTCATTACGAATATTGTATAATATATCTCAGTTAAATAAAAATCTATCTATCTACAGTGTCCTGAAGGAAAATCAGAACAATTTTTTTTCCAGAGAGTTTATTGAGCGTTTCTTTTCTTAGTTTATACAGAAAATACTGCTTCAGAACGCCAGAGTGATAAAAGCAGTTAAAACCACTTTCTCGGTTTCTTCTAAGTTGTTCAATTCACTCTCAATTGATTTCTTTGAATGTTCGCCGACAGTACAACATTTCTGCAAGTTCAAACACTAATTTCACTCCAACTCAACATCCAACACACATTCCTATTGTCTCAAGAAATAACTACCACCATACATCAACATAAATAAATATGAAATATTCTAAATGGCGTCCATAAAGAAATCCCAATAGGATAATGAGGTTAAATAATAAACAATATAATAAGGCAATAAATCGGTACTTATGTACAAATAATTTCCATACTCGATTCGAGACCAGATTTATTTGTTTGCCATTTGAATACAACCGATGAATTATTCAAGAAAAGTAAAGGAATAACAGAAAATGAGATGAGTTATTCGCTAGATGAGAATTGAACACGAGAAGACGGTTTTGCCTTGACATTCATGAGCTTTCTGTATTGTAATGTAACACCGACTGAGAGTGTTTGAATAGTTTGATTAATATCTCCTGAATGAGATCGCTCCATATTCATATTTCTGCAAGAACCGAAATGCTTTGGTATCACCAAATCAGCATCAACCATGAAGTAGCCAATGATATTCCATACCCAGGACCGATCCTAGCAGGTGTGAACGCAAACGCGACCAAGCAAGGGGCGGTCGCAGGCCGCATATAAGTTCACGATCGGCACGCGGATCGCACTTCAATGGTCAAAACAAACTTTATTTCAGCGGTCTCCTTTGTTGAAGGCATGCGACATCGTCATATTTTTTCTGTTACTTACACAGTCAGTTAAATATCTTGGCATTATGGTAGACTCCTTCTTGAAATGGGACGTCCATGTTCAAACAGTAGTGAATAAACTCCGCCGACTTATATTTAAATTCAAGCAAATAAAACAATCTCTCAAGGTAAATCATCTGAAGATAATTTATCACTCCTTGGTGGAATCTATCATACAATATGGCATAATAGGATGGGGAGGATTGAGAAAAACCAAATTGAGACCTCTAGAAATTGTCCAAAAACGGATCCTGAGAATCATATTCGACAAACCACCCAGATACCCTTCCGATCGTTTATTCAGTGAAACTCAAATGATGGACCCCCGACAGATCTTCTGTAAATCGATACTAACATTCACGTATAAAAAAAACCCCACGCCTTTACTTGAACACCCATACCGTACGAGAGGAAAAATTGCTGCAAATGAGATACTACCACGTGCTCTCAAATCATTAGGCCAGCGATCCTTTACATATATTGCCCCTAGGTTGAGGAACATGTTACCTGGTTGGATGAAATCAATAAACTCCTTGAATTTATTCAAAAAGAAAGTGAAGGCTTGGATTTTGTCTATGAATAGAATAAATTTGCACAATCTTATTGACTCCGCATAAAATTATATTGTACAGATCTCGATATCTCTATATGCTTGACTACGTCACTATGTTGGGGTCTCATGTTGGCGTACATATATATCTCATATTTTTTAGCAATTATTTTATACTTATGTCTAATCTTGCAATCCTGAATAATTCAAATCCTTTACTTCTTACTCGTATCACCATTGTATAACCTTTTTATAGACTTTCACGCATATACTCATATATACACAGGTCCTTAATATGTAACTATTTCTAATAGCAGTAATAGCGGATGGACAGTTCCAAAGTAGGTACTAAATTGTAAATCACACGACTGATTTGATTCATCTCGTCCATAAGGTAGAAACTGCCCATAGACAAGCTCCTCGAGAACTTTTTTGGGACATTCCCATATGACTAAAGAAATCTGTGTAATCTAATATCTACTTTTGTCCGTTTTTTTTATTGATTTATTACTACCTCCTAGGCTTTTAAATATGTGTACATTGAGTGATTTAATTGTTTTTTTACCCGTAATTTTATATTTATACTTCTGTTTTTTAACCTTATATTTTTTCCTGGTAACAATATCTGTACTAGTATTTTAGTTCATCACTTACAGACCATATACAAGCATCTGCGATGCTTCCATGGTCATTACTAAGATCAATATAATCGCAAACAGAATCACAAACAAGCATTTTTGCTTCTGTGATGATTCGCTTATTCACTGAATTGATGTACTTATACCTAATATTTATTATTGTAAATTTCTTTAAGTGAATAAATTATTATTATTATTATTATTATTACTTTACCAATATGAGGGAAATTGAGAAAAAACCTCTTTCTCATTTGAATATGCCCATTCAATTTAATTTAACATGCAATAATACAACAAAATAATGATGAGTGTGAAGAAATATTGGGAATTATTGTTTCTGAGCGTTTTTTGAAGTTTTCATTTTTACCCAGACCTTGGAGACCAGCACGAGTCATTATTAATTATATATAATTTGCCCTAACTTTTTTAACAGGAAATGAAATCAATTACTCATTATTCCACACTTTTTCTGAAAAAAAAATGTTTTCTCTTTCGATTGATTATGGATTAAAAAATAAAATTATTCTGTGAGTTTTCCGTTTTTTTTTCACAGCTGAAAAGTTAATATGCCACCAAAAATCAGTAAGTCGCCACGGCAAATAATAATAGTCGTCCTCTACCCGCACAGGCTATGTCATTGGGTAGGCTCACAAGTGTTGAGGGGGTATTATTATTATTATATTGCCCATGCCTTTTCAGGCGAATATACAACAGGGGTGGGGATAATTGTGGTAATTACCCCTCCAACGATCGAAGAAAATTCAGTATTTCAATCAAAATTATCATAAACATTCACAAAATGAATCTTATATCGTTCAATGCGTATCTAAATCTAATCATCTGATCATCTTCCTAAAATCTGAAAAATGCCAAAACAGCAGCGTGACAAGGAACGTACAGGTACAAAGTTAACGACAGCATCTTATTCTAATTCTAATCTCTATCAGATTCATTTTCTCTTTTATTCGGAAGGTGTCATTGTTTGTTTGTTCGACTATGCTTTTCGTTTTTCATATTAAATGAAACGAACTGAATTTGACATCCTTTTTTTCCTGAAAGAAAGTAGACCGATTGTATACACTTTTTCATTTCTACATCGCGAGCTGTACATTTCAGTACACGATATTTCATTTCTTTCATTTCTTTCGTGAACTACTAGACTATCATTTTTATGATCATAAAGAAGTTTTCTACATACACCATGATAAAGAATCATATTTCTCTCTTGAACCCTTGGCCCAATAGGAATATCCATCTGGACTGAAACCCGAAACAAAAAAATCCATTCTTCAAAAATGCTAACAAGTCGACCGAATGACAAACTCTTAAAAAAGGTTTTTACAATCAGGAACAAAAACTATCGAAAGTTGAAATTCCCCATTCATACCTACCTGTATAATGGAACACGAATCAGCAATAATAATAAATAGAGGAGAAACAAGAAGGTTACGGCGAAGACAAAAAATATGTCTACATTATTATTTATTGAGGTATTATTTTAACGTGTTATGTTTTGAAAAAGGACGAAAACTGTCATTGTATTTCAGGTTAACTCTCGATTTCGTTAATGGCCACAAAGATAAGTAGAAGCGTAGGAATTTCAAAGTAGCGCATATATCTTAAACGACACCTCAGAATGCAGGGAATATTCTATATAATATGCAGCATTCAATTTAAATTTTGTGGGGGGAAATCGAGTTTTGTTTCTCCCAACGTTTTATGGCTATTTATATGCCTATGGTAATATCGGGTTTGTTTTCGTTTTTTCTTTATTATTTTAACCGAAACCGGCACTTTTGTGTTCCACCTCAATAATTTT
>OY282589.1:33468425-33694067 GCA_958298965.1 Chrysolina haemoptera | reverse complement strand
TCGCAGCACAGCGTGGTGGCCGCGTCGAGGTTGAGAACGCATATTGACACGGGCGGTCATACCGTATATGAAGAGGAACAAAATAGAGCTCATCCGGAGAAAACAGAGCTCATGATCTTCTCGAGCAGGCGGAAAATAAAAGAATTTATAAAATCACAGGTCGATACATTTTATCGGCATCTCATCCAGGGAAGTCCTTTGACTAGGAATATCACAGCCATAAAGGAACACCATGACGTACCGTGGAGTTACAGAGGGTAAATTTATCCGACGCTGAATATTTTCCGTGACTCCCCTGAGGAAGAGTAGGAATTATGGGTTTCTATTGATTAAAAATCTGTATCGTTATGAAAAATGTGTATCATAATGGATCCCATTATGAAACGAATTATAGGCATATAAGTGTATTATTATAGTACGGGTGTAGAGAAATGTAGTTATTGCCCTATGTCCGTATTCAGTGTAATCTATTATATTATATGAATGAAGATTCCTACGAAATTACAAAAATACTTGCATAAAACGCATTACAAAATTATGAGTGTTTTGCACACAACGTGTTGGACCACTCGATGTTCGTGTTCTAATAGCACGTTTGGTGCTAATTTTGCAACTTGTTCTATAAGAGCTATTATGTAGCTATTTAGAGGGTGCTGGAAACAGACAACCATTTTTCATCTGAATTTTCTCACACCTACTACGGTTTTCAAAATAACAATTTCAAAATGAGATGAATAGATCATGTAAAAGCGAGCTCACGAATAAATTCTCTCTCGACTCCAAACTTCCGTGGAACCGAGATGAGCGAGTTATATTGATCAACGCTATAAAGTCTCGCATTTACATTGCGGAAGTAGAAATTTATAGAGGCGATGTGTAGCTAAATTGAGTTTGAATTCGATATGAATAGCGGCATATGAGGCTGGAATGGTCCCTGCCCGACTGTCCGGTGTGCTAATGACAATTGGCTAACGTGAAAGGGTTGTTCTCTCTGTACCTCGTCAGCCATAATGGAACCGGGCATTTACATTTACTGCTCCCAGATAGATTCCGGCCGATTTAAATCATTGTCTTTCGTTAGCCTGAATCATTTATCGAATTGATAGAACATTGTGTTTTGTCGATGGGGTAGACGTTTTTGCACGGAAGGCGGCGACTAGCTGAGTTAACTGTGATAACGGTGATAACAATAGATCACATGTATGTTTTTTTCTAATCATTTCAATCGATTATACCATCTATTCGAATACTGGAAATATGAGATAGCTGCCAAAAATATCAATAAATACCATGAATAAAAATGATTGAAAAAGTAGGGGAAATTCGAACCATCGTCTTTAATCACCAATCGCGTCCTTCATCTTGGAGCCGCCATTTTGAATTCATGAATTTTGATAAAAAGCGATAATCTGTGACTCCGAAAACCCTTATATACCAATTTTGAATGGAATCGGACCATTATCACAAATCTCGTCCGCCATCTTGGACCGCCATTTTGTTTTTTTATAACAAAAAATGTCATATTGCATTGTCACCGGAACTATGAACACCTGCCAAATTTCAAATCATTCGGACGTCTGGAAATGAGTGAAAATCACGCCTTAAGGAGTCAGTTACAAACATACAAACAAACATACAAACATACAAACATACAAACAAATATACAAACATACAAACAAACATACAAACAAACATACAAACAAACATACAAACAAACATACAAACAAACATACAAACAAACATACAAACAAACATACAAACAAACATACAAACAAACATACAAACAAACATACAAACAAACATACAAACAAACATACAAACACACAAGTGAAGCTAATATAAAGCGTGTAGAAATGCTTTCTACTTTCAACTTTTTGATAAGACAAATAACGCAGATCCAAAATCTTTCAAGAAGAATATCTTATGAGTTTCCAGTAGAAAATTCTTCTGAGCAGTATATGACTTTCAAAATTCCGAGCCACATACGAAAATACCACATCTACGCCTCCTCAACATCTCCGATACACATTCGAAGGAATCTTTCTGAATGTAGCTGACGTATCCGGAAAACGTAGCAGATAAAGGAACACGCAGTATGAAACCAGCTTATATCAGTGCACAATTATGTTTCGTGTCGTATTATAACATGTGGTGGAAAGCCAATTAGTGATGAACCCAGTCATACGGAACACAACATAAGCTCCTGCAACAAATTGCTCGAGTCACAGACGAAACCGAACCTTCCTTCCTCCACACGCGAAATGAACTTGTTTAATTATTTCGCATCCACAGAAATTACACATGTGTTATCCAATGATGTAGTTACAGAGCTGAGCGTGAAATTACACCTTATTATTTCCACAACAAGTTCGGATTTCAACAAAGTTCCACATTAATTTTAAGCTGATATGGTTTGTACCGCGCAAGAATGGGAATGGGGATACGAAGCCTCCTTTGACGTTAGTCTGAAATGAAATGAATACCGGGGTATTCGTATATTGATTCGTCTCGACTATATTTTCTTACCCAAGTAGCACACCCATATTGGAACAATATTGGTACAATATTGTGAAAATATTGGCCAAATATTCAAATAATAATATTGGCGAGAAAAAAATTTGAACATTCGGCGATATTGTTCCAATATTTAAAAAATAATATTGGTCTAATATTCTCGAAGCAATATTTGCCTCAAAATATTAGGCGATATTAGTACAATATCGCTGTAGCACACTTACATTGAAATAATATTGGTAAAATATTGGCAAAATATTAAAACGTACTATTGGCGAGATAAAATTATAATTATTTATGGATATTGGCACAATATTACTTGGACATTATACAAATAATAATATTAGTGAAATATTGAGGAAGCAATATTGGCCCCAAAATATTTAGGGATATTGGTACAATATATCATTTGCATATATTGGTAAAATATTCAAAGTTTACACGCATAAGTTGACATGGCGCTCGAGCAGGGACTTTTGGAAAAAGAACTTTTGAACCGGACTCGCACGAGATCGGGTTCCCTGATGTGTTGATGTGGACTCGAATTTTTGGATGATCCATGGTGGAAGACATGCAGAAGTCTTTCCGGATATACTTCCAAAATGACCTGAAAGGAAGCACGACGTGGAACTGAGGATACCTAGTCGCTTGTGGATTTAAAAATGGTAGAACTAGATTTCCGACGACCACCCACTTGTTCCCACCCCTGGAGGCTGAAGTAATTGATATAGCGAAGCTACTTCACCAAGGGTCGGTTGTTCCTTAGTCAGTGGGCAAGGGCAAGTTGACGACGTATTCCTCTTTGAAAGCTGGATGCCAACTGGAAGAAAATTTTGCGAAGGTGATCCTGCAATTCCTGTGACTGTGCATATTAATCATACCTTTATTTCAACATTGTATATATTAATCTTAACCTATTGTAAATACTAATTTAAGAAATAATATTCACAAAATAATACTCAGTGGAGAATATCAGAAAAGAAATTTCCAATAGACCCCGCCCACCAGTGGTTCGGGACCTGATTGGCCGGCTTAAATAAGCCGAATACATATAAATTTGAGCCAGTTGGCTATATTTTTTATCACTCTTACCTCAGCCGTGGCTCGGTGTGGAAAGAATTCCAAAAGTCCCATCAATAATAAATTTTGAGCTACCCGGAACTTTTCAAGAACTCCGTTTACACGCATAAGTTGACATACCCAAGGCATGTACACCAAAATTCCCCAGCGGTTTCCCATTCGGGTGAAAGCATATCTCAGGTCATTGAGAATAAAAATGAGTTTAAATAAAATAAATAAACAATTAATAAATGAAATAACAAGTGAGACGCCTGCACAACACAAGTTACATATTTCAAGTTGAACGTTTTTCAGTATGAATAAAATTCTATCATGAGTATAAATAGCTTTATGAACTCCTCATGCGGCCCTATGATGGTGCGAAGCCTTTGCTTCTCCTCCGATTTCCCCCAGATACTCCAGGTCCATGGTTGAATGTTATGTTTATTCCTGTTGAGCCACTCTTCTAAGTATTCCTTGGCAACCGTGACAACATCTGCTTTCACACCAAATTCTGGTTGACTCGAACTATGGGTGTGCAGGTCCCGTTTGGGTCTCAATGGAATTTTCCACAGCATACAGAAATTTTAGAAGGTAGTCTTCTCTACTGCAGCGATCATCAGTTTGGCCTTCTCGGTAAATTTCATCTACATGACCTTATCCTAACTAACTGAGTTTACCGTTCCTTGGACGCTTGTCCTACCTCCAGAATCATCCGTTGCAGATGCTAGTCTTCTTTGAGGATTGATGATTCTTATTGTCTTCGGTATTCAGGAATTTTTTTTCAGAATTTCCCATATTGTATCACGTAGACTTATAGTGGCGAAAGGTATTTGAACACACGAATAGAGCAATTTGTTAACACATTCCTAAATTTTATTACCTCACTCAAACGTAGCCAATTTGCATGTGTCAAAAGAAAAAATACTCTTCACGATCAGGAACATAGTAAACGCCATGCTTTTGTTTTCATTTTGATATAACCACTACAGCTCAGTTCTCACCTACGTGTATACATATATTGTTTCAAAATCCATTGTTTTTGCTCGCTGCTATATTCCACTCGACATGCTCCGTTTACTTGATCTAGATAATAGGTTGTACTTCGATTGTTCTCAGATGTTAGATATGATTTATAAGAGTTTTTGGTTATAATACACGAGTTTCTGTTATATGGACACGCAAACTTATCGTTAACAACTTCACACGTCGAAACTCCAAATTTGTTTCAATAATAAAAGTGATAGAGAACAAAATAATGGTTTGAAGAAAACTGAAGAATACGCTTTACTTCCAACATGGACTGGAAAGCTAAAAATAATTGACAATGTAATTATTCAAATGTAAAAAAGCGTGAATGCTTTCGATCAATATTCTCATATTTTTAATTTAATTCAACTTTGTCAAGTACCCCGAGCTTTTTTATATTTGATTTATTAAAATGTCAATTAGTTTAAAATTTTTAGTCCATGTTGGAAGTAAAGCGTGTTTTTTAGTTTTTTCAAACTATCATTTTCTTATGACTGCAAAATCGAAATCTGCGACCCCGAAAACCCCCACATACCAATTCTGAATCGGATCTGACCATGATCACAAAACTCGTCCACCATCTTGAGCCGCCATCTTGGGCCGCCATTTCAGACCACCATCTTGAATTCATAAATTTTCACAAAAAAATCATAACCCGACCCCAAAAACCCCCACACATTAATTTTGAACCTAATCAGACCATAATCACAAATGTCGTCCGCCATCTTGGAGCCGCCATTTTGAATTTATGAATTTTGATTGAAAATTTATAATCTATGACCTCAAAAACCCTTACATACCAATTTTGAATCGAATCGAACCATTATCACAAATCTCGTCTGCCATCTTGGAGCCGACACTTTTTTTCTATATAATGTTATATTGCATTGTCTGGTAGTGGGTGAAAATCTCGTTCAAATTTTCCGTTACATAGATACATACTCGGATACACACAAGTGAAGCTAATAATATAAGCGCGGTAAAAAAGATTCAACAAATGCTGAATAAAACAGAAGAAGAAATAACAATGCAAACAGTTGATAAATTCTCGTCTTGCTGAAAAAAAATTTAATTTTTAACCAGTCAAATTGTCAAAATATAGTATAGTTCTTTTCTTACACGTTCTATATGTTTTTTGGTGTTTTTTGTTTTTTTTGGGAATTTTATTTTCTGCCACTTCCCATGGAAATGGCTTCAGAACAAAAATCGCAAAAAACCTCAGTATTGTCCACCAAAAATAAGTAACATTGAATTTCCTATAAAAGGCACTCCTCAAATATACCCTTGGCTAAACGGTTTGGCCGCTAGATTAGAGTACATCAAAAGCCAACATATCCTACCTCGTGGAAAACCCAGTTTTATCGTTTTTTTTTTTTCGCTTGTAACTCAAAAAATATGATTGGATTCAGGATAAACCACATTGAATTCTCTAAAAACTGCACGCTTAAAACAATCATTTTGGATATACCGTGTAGCCATAGCTGATACTTATTTTTTCCTCATTAAAAATGATCTATTTGGTGTGAATATCACTACTCATTAGTTCGTACTTTTTACTATAATTTGTTTATATTTTCAAACTATTATTTATCAAATTTTCAGCCAGTTTGAATTTAAAATCGATAACATTATTATCAAGAAATATTGAGAGACCAGTGCGATAATTTGGTCCGGTACTTTTGACAACTGCATAACTGTTTCCGTCGTACAGAGTATAGTGGGTAAAAAATAGCTGTACACCCTTAAAAGTGTAATGTCACAATTACTCGAGCATAGTGGCGAACGCAATTACGCGAAGAAGCCGACTAATACAGGAAATTATGTGAGACGATATCGTGTGAAAGATGGAAACGGAAGGAAAGGTATCATATTCAAAACGAAGACAAAAGTTAGCATTGTGGGAAACTTATAAACGACACAAGAATCGAAAGTTTCACGTCGAAGGTATTTTTATGGACAATGCCACTCATGTATAATAAGGCCCATTTGTGAGTACAAATGTAAATCGGATATAGTAGTTTGCCTAACAAGTGCGGAAAGTGATACTTTTCCGCACGGAATTGCAGATGGCCGAACGATGGCCGAACGACGCGAATGAAATATGTAACGTGAAGTGATATTTATGTGTTCTGATGCCAGATTGTGAGAATTTTTTTGTTAATTGTTTATGAAAGTAAATGATATAAGATATGTAGTCCGGGTGAAATGATAGAAATTAATGCTTTCAAGAAGTGTGCTTCTGTCAGCGTATAGAAAAAAGATTGAATTTAACGAATATAACATAGAAAAAATTAGAAAAATTTTTGGTGGGAAAGGTATCATATTCACAACGAAGACAAAAGTTAGCATTGTGGGAAACTTATAAACGACACAAGAATCGAAAGTTTCACGTCGAAGGTATTTTTATGGACAATGCCACTCATGTATAATAATGCCCATTTGTGAGTAAAATGCAAATCGGATATAGTAGTTTGCCTAACAAGTGCGGAAAGTGATACTTTTCCGCACGGAATTGCAGATGGCCGAACGATGACCGAACGACGCGAATGAAATATGTAACGTGAAGTGATATTTATGTGTTCTGATGCCAGATTGTGAGAATTTTTTTGTTAATTGTTTATGAAAGTAAATGATATAAGATATGTAGTCCGGGTGAAATGATAGAAATTAATGCTTTCAAGAAGTGTGTTTCTGTCAGCGTATAGAAAAAAGATTGAATTTGACGAATATAACATAGAAAAAATTAGAAAAATTTTTGGTGGGAAAGGTATCATATTCACAACGAAGACAAAAGTTAGCATTGTGGGAAACTTATAAACGACACAAGAATCGAAAGTTTCACGTCGAAGGTATTTTTATGGACAATGCCACTCATGTATAATAAGGCCCATTTGTGAGTACAAATGTAAATCGGATATAGTAGTTTGCCTAACAAGTGCGGAAAGTGATACTTTTCCGCACGGAATTGCAGATGGCCGAACGATGGCCGAACGACGCGAATGAAATATGTAACGTGAAGTGATATTTATGTGTTCTGATGCCAGATTGTGAGAATTTTTTTGTTAATTGTTTATGAAAGTAAATGATATAAGATATGTAGTCCGGGTGAAATGATAGAAATTAATGCTTTCAAGAAGTGTGCTTCTGTCAGCGTATAGAAAAAAGATTGAATTTAACGAATATAACATAGAAAAAATTAGAAAAATTTTTGGTGGGAAAGGTATCATATTCACAACGAAGACAAAAGTTAGCATTGTGGGAAACTTATAAACGACACAAGAATCGAAAGTTTCACGTCGAAGGTATTTTTATGGACAATGCCACTCATGTATAATAATGCCCATTTGTGAGTAAAATGCAAATCGGATATAGTAGTTTGCCTAACAAGTGCGGAAAGTGATACTTTTCCGCACGGAATTGCAGATGGCCGAACGATGACCGAACGACGCGAATGAAATATGTAACGTGAAGTGATATTTATGTGTTCTGATGCCAGATTGTGAGAATTTTTTTGTTAATTGTTTATGAAAGTAAATGATATAAGATATGTAGTCCGGGTGAAATGATAGAAATTAATGCTTTCAAGAAGTGTGTTTCTGTCAGCGTATAGAAAAAAGATTGAATTTGACGAATATAACATAGAAAAAATTAGAAAAATTTTTGGTGGGAAAGGTATCATATTCACAACGAAGACAAAAGTTAGCATTGTGGGAAACTTATAAACGACACAAGAATCGAAAGTTTCACGTCGAAGGTATTTTTATGGACAATGCCACTCATGTATAATAAGGCCCATTTGTGAGTACAAATGTAAATCGGATATAGTAGTTTGCCTAACAAGTGCGGAAAGTGATACTTTTCCGCACGGAATTGCAGATGGCCGAACGATGGCCGAACGACGCGAATGAAATATGTAACGTGAAGTGATATTTATGTGTTCTGATGCCAGATTGTGAGAATTTTTTTGTTAATTGTTTATGAAAGTAAATGATATAAGATATGTAGTCCGGGTGAAATGATAGAAATTAATGCTTTCAAGAAGTGTGTTTCTGTCAGCGTATAGAAAAAAGATTGAATTTGACGAATATAACATAGAAAAAATTAGAAAAATTTTTGGTGGGAAAGGTATCATATTCACAACGAAGACAAAAGTTAGCATTGTGGGAAACTTATAAACGACACAAGAATCGAAAGTTTCACGTCGAAGGTATTTTTATGGACAATGCCACTCATGTATAATAAGGCCCATTTGTGAGTACAAATGTAAATCGGATATAGTAGTTTGCCTAACAAGTGCGGAAAGTGATACTTTTCCGCACGGAATTGCAGATGGCCGAACGATGACCGAACGACGCGAATGAAATATGTAACGTGAAGTGATATTTATGTGTTCTGATGCCAGATTGTGAGAATTTTTTTGTTAATTGTTTATGAAAGTAAATGATATAAGATATGTAGTCCGGGTGAAATGATAGAAATTAATGCTTTCAAGAAGTGTGTTTCTGTCAGCGTATAGAAAAAAGATTGAATTTGACGAATATAACATAGAAAAAATTAGAAAAATTTTTGGTGGGAAAGGTATCATATTCACAACGAAGACAAAAGTTAGCATTGTGGGAAACTTATAAACGACACAAGAATCGAAAGTTTCACGTCGAAGGTATTTTTATGGACAATGCCACTCATGTATAATAAGGCCCATTTGTGAGTACAAATGTAAATCGGATATAGTAGTTTGCCTAACAAGTGCGGAAAGTGATACTTTTCCGCACGGAATTGCAGATGGCCGAACGATGGCCGAACGACGCGAATGAAATATGTAACGTGAAGTGATATTTATGTGTTCTGATGCCAGATTGTGAGAATTTTTTTGTTAATTGTTTATGAAAGTAAATGATATAGGATATGTAGTCCGGGTGAAATGATAGAAATTAATGCTTTCAAGAAGTGTGTTTCTGTCAGCGTATAGAAAAAAGGTTGAGTTTAACGAATATAACATAGAAAAAAAATAAGAAAAATTTTTGGCGGGAAAATGGCACCTGCAAGTTCTGGATAACATTTTCATCCGACAATCGGATCGAGATAGAGCAATTCTGCGGACGCCAATCGATTCAGCATGCCAAAATTAGTATATGCTGTGATTTTCAAGTCGATCGGCACAAAATGAATTTTCAGCCGAAAAAACATCTAAGGGTTATACCTCAAAAATGGCCAAAAATCTAAAGTCATCAGATTCACTCGAAATTACCACCGATATACTCAAAATTTTATGCTGATTCCGAAAATGTATGATTCAAATATGTTCGGATGCTCGGTGTACCATAAAACAAAAATAAATGTGTAACAAAAATTGTATCGCACGAATCCGGCATCCTAGCACACAAAACCACCTATAACACCTACAAGCGAATTGTTAGGCCAGCAAACAATAACATCCTCTTGTAGGATATTTTCTTAGCTTTCTTTTTATATACAAATATATTTAACGAATGTCTCTAGTTATGGTCACAAAATGCGAAAAATGTAAAAAGTGCGCTAGGCTCTGCCATCCTAGCACATAAAACCGCCAACGAAAAATACTTCCAAAAATTCTAGAATATTTTCAATATTTTTCCCGTATTCTACGCAACCATTTTAATAGAAATTTGGTGGCTTGGGGGGGCTGCAGCCCCAGAGTTCCCCCTGGCGGCGCCAATTAGCTCACAATCCTCCAATGATCCCCCCTTATTCCACCCCCGCGAACAGATCTCGCACACCGCGACAAAAAACAATCGACAACCAAAGGTGCAATTTAGAGTTCATCGGCTCTCACGTGTCGAACTATCTACTTTCGCTCATTGCAGTAAATAAACAATTACCGCAATTTTTTGTTAATTGGATTCATTAATGATGCGTTTTCCAGATGAAATCTATACATAGATTGGCTGAACACGGCCTGTAATTGAAATACAATTCTACCGTCAGTTTATTTTAGTTAATTCGATTGGAAATCTCTCTCGCGAATGAAAAATACGTCGTTATCGAGATGAAGGAATCGATACTTTTCGTTGCCTTCAAGGCTTCAATCACGATTTTTTTCAAGGCATTCAGAGTGGGACTGACGGGACTGCAAGCTCAATATCAAGTAGAAAACAATTATAATATTGTATATTTTATTTAAAAATTAAATAAATTTAATAAATAAAACTAAATTTCAATCAATAGATTACTAAAAATATGGAACATCAAATAAAACTAAAATCACACAAAGTGGTGATTAAGTGCCTTCCTGTTCATAGAATAGAACATAGGCCTCACTCTTCACGAGGGATTTAGGTGAAATTGGAGACACATTTGAATCATTATACTCATGCCACGTGCTCGCATACGGATATTTACAGTAGGCTGTGTAGTGTCCGCTATAGGTAGTCCCGCTATTATTAGACAATGCATACAGAGCTACATTGTCTGCTGCATGATTACTCATATCCCATCCCTCTAAAGGAAATTTAATTTTCCTTGAAACCTATGTGCCATAGAAAAACGTTTTGAATGGAATACTAAAATTTTCGGGAATTTTTGAATTGGTAAAGATTTCATGCACTTCCTTCTCATCTTGCACTTCGCACATGTCGGCTTCTCGTCACCATCCAAAGTTTCTTCCTTTCTGAATGAATCCAAACAATGTGAAAGTCCTAATTGGCCTGTTCTTTGAGGTATCGATAAGGAAAGGTCTCAGAATGGATACAAGGATATTGAACAGTGACCAAAATGACAATGTGGATTTTAACAGACCAACGAAGGTACCTACAATTTTGGAATTTTCAAATATCTTGACCATGACTCTTGAGCCTTCTCCCTGTCACTTAATTTCTCATCTATCTATGGGTTTTAGCTTCTTCGTTACTCTACTGAAAGAGAAGACTGGGTTCGGAATGAAACTGACCTATGTAGGGCAAATGAAAGGTGGTTCACCGATGGTTCCAAAACTTTGGAAGGTGTCGGAGCCGAAATATATGGTATGAACCCAGTAGTGAAACGCTCATTCAGTTTGGGTAAATTAGCTACGATATTCCAGGCAGAGGTATATGCCATTGAAATGTGTGCAAGGGAGCTGGAAAACCGACACCTCACACGAAAAACAATAAAAATATTTTCAGATAGTCAAGCAGCATTGAAAGCGCTTGAATCCAACTGCTTTAAATCCAGAGCAGTATGGTACTGCAGAGACACCTTGAACCGACTAGCACAAGGCAACAACGTTACCCTAGTTTGGATACCAGGTCACACGGGCCTAGAAGGAAACGAAATAGCGGACGCCCTAGCAAAAGGGGGGGGGGCGAAACAACGTTCACTGGGCCAGAACCGGTCATAGGTTTAGCATATAGCACTGCCAAGAATGCTACAACCGCCTGGGCAGACAATAAAAGACTTGAGTATTGGCTCAGTCTACCAGGACTAGCCCATTCCAAAGCATTTATTGCTTGTACAAGGAAAAAACAGGACTCTGACAAACTTCTAGAACTCAGTAGAGCACATCTCAGGGTTATAGTAGGTTTGCTCACTTGCCACTGCAAACTCAAACACCACATGCATAAAATCGGAATTGCACAGGATGCATGGAGGATGATGAAACGGCTAAACACATCCTGTGTACATGCCCTGCAGCGGCCAGAACCAGATTTTCAATATTTGGCAATACAAAAGTAAGGCCAGAAGATCTGGTAAACTGTTCTCTCAATATGTGACTCAATTTCGTTAAGAAGAAATATAACCATAGGGTGAGCCACAATAGGCCATTGGCCGCAGCGGAGGGCCTGATATGAGCTCACTCACATTTAAACCTAACCTAACATAACCTACTCTACGTCTTCATGTAAACCCTCTAAAAGTCATCTTAAGAACTCCTGAGCGTCTTCCTGGGCATAACCGATGAAAATCGATCTGACGAATCTTCTGACCAAAGTTCCTTGATCACCTCAGCAAATGCTGTGATTGAAGCTTCATTTCTAGATATGCTTGTGTTCGATAAACACCGAATAGCACAGTTCATGAAGTGTTACTAATATTTCTCAACCCTTTGAGACCGAGAGTTTTGAAAGTACTATGCACTACGGACCTGATGGTGTTTGAGCTACCGTTATAGTCCGTTTTTGAGGTCGAATGAAAATTTCATCTAAATGTTGGGAAATAGAAAGACTTCTGGGTTTATTGAAGGAAATTAACTGTTGCCTGGATGGGATTAGTGGGTGCGAGAAAATTTCATTTAATTTTTGAGAGGTAGAAAGTGTACCCATGACTGATGCAGCATTCCCGCTTTGGATTGCTGTGCTGATTCGCTGAATGAGGAAGGTGTATGATCTAGAATCACCAGTGGACTTTATCATTCTTCTTCCAATTTCTTTTAGGACTTCTAATGCATGTGGTCCAAAAACATCGTATGTTTCAATTTCAACTGGATAGAAGGAATAATTTTTTTGAATATTAGAGTATTTACTACATTTCAATTTTTCTGCCTGAATAGTTGCTGAACCTCTTGAACAAGGGGTTGCTTCGAGGTGGGAGACTGGGAAGGGTTTTCCAAACTTCCATGGTATGAGAGTCATTCCGTCTGGCCGCTTTCCGTCATTTCTACTTATTCCAAAAGGTTCCAATATCGACGGAAATTCTGCAGATGCTGGAGCTCTTTTTATCAGATCATTCACTGAATTATGTCTAGAAAAACGACCTGAACTAAATCTGCAGCTCAAATCATGTGTTCCATTTTCTTCTACAATATTGTATGTTATTATATTATTATTTAATTTTGTTGTAAACATATAGTTTGAATAAATATGCCTGGATTTGTAATAACTGTAACTTTTACCTTCTCTCTTTATTTACCTTTTTTAGTTCTAAATCATTCTGGTTCATAGAGACATGATCATATTGATCATCTCTCTTAGGGAGGGTCTCAGTTCAGGACGTCTTCTTCATGTCAATTTCATTGTAATACATCGTTTTAAGTAACGGTCCAATAAAATTATACTCAACTGAAATTTGTTCTTTGCATCACTAGTATTTTCATAATTTTGAAAACCGAACTGGTCAGGGGCTAGTATATTATATCTCCCCAAAAAAACTCATCACTTTGCCTTTAACAATTTTTTCAATGATTTATGATAATGTTGATAGCAATTAAATCGGTCTGAAATTGAGGGGTTAGCACGCACGAAATTAGAACATGTTCTAGTTCACATAATGCAAGATGAAAACGCACGTGAATGGTCTTGCAGTTTTCGAGCATACGAGTCAAGAACGCACATGCTTGTGAACTAAACATGCTTCATAAACCCTGCGTGGTCACCCATGATCTGAATCAGCCTTAAGGGCCAATTTATGCCTCATTGTCATCATCACAGTCCTAATCTCAGTCACTGTCCTAATCACAAAATTCAAGTTGATACTATACATTTCAAGACCATAATTATGATTGAGACCAAAACTAAAGAAATTACATAAATAATTTTACTGGCGCTCCGGGGCGACTTGATCGATTCCAGTAGCCCACTTGCTTTTTCAGCTGCAGGAGAACCCGGAAAAACCTGCAGCACCACATCATCTGAAGATCCCGATCTGCCAATGTCCTCTCTCCCATGAAATAAAATGTAGGGCGTCTCTAAAGGCTCCAATGAATTCAAGACATCGTCAGAACATCAGTGACACAACTATCATCAAACTTAAACCCCGTTTTGTCTTTGGCCAATACGTAATAATGACAGTGACTGTGTGTAAGACAATGATAATGGCAATGGTGCATGAATTTGCTCTAAGAGCTTTATTTGATAATTCATAAAGGTATCAGGTAATTAGAGATAATTAGAAATGTTACTGCGTTCACAAGACTGTTTGTTGTCTTGAATATGAAACTCTTGTTTTCCCCGACAATTTTCAGTGTTACACCCGTATGATATTAATATTGATGTGTAACCGGCACCAGCTTCTTCCGCATCGATCACCGAATGGGAAAGTGTGCCCTGTATAAATCTTAATAAACCGGTGGATATATGGTGATAAATTCCCATTTCTTCGGAGATACGTCCTCATTAATCCTGACCGGACATGTCCGTTTACTAGGCTTCCATAAAGCACTTCCATGTTTTCGGATATCATCGTGCTTTTCATTTCTATAACAGTGATTTATCAACTGAGAGCTGCTCTTCAAAGCACACCCGCGTAAAGGGGGTAAATGGCTCGTAAAAATTGTACTTCTCAAAGTTCATATTCTCGGAAAGTATTTTCAGGAAAAATTGATTGGTGCGGAATGAGATGACTGATGATTTCAAAGTTCAATGAGAAAAAGGTACAGCAGAAATGGAGACGTTGAATTTTTCGGTTTATGAATTTCTGACAATTCTATAAAATTGAGCTGAATAACTGTATTTTTGTCATGGAAAATTCTTACTGAAATATGATTAGCGCATGTTGAATTTGTTTTCATTTTCACATAATGCATTCAATGTTCATTTACATGGTTCTTGAAAGGTTCACCTATCAGATCTACAAATACTTGGGAGAAGACCCACAATACAAATTATAAACTGATTTTTCGGATTTAAGTGTCTTATCGTTATTATTATTAAAACTACTTGAGAAAGCTACAGTGTAAAATACGTCAAGAGTTCAATAACAATGAAAATCCCTAGCTAGTTCTTCAGCCAAAGTTTCTAGTAAAAGGTTTCACGTTTCTACAAATCCCCACTCTACCACTACCCTACCACTTTTTAGCTGTAGTGGTCTTAGATAGAAGCATAGTGTGTATTCGTACATAAAGAACTTTGTGAAAATACAAAAGCGGATGATAAAATGGCTAAATCTCCATTTCCAGGGCCAACTAGCATATTTTTCAAGGTAAAAAATCTAAAAAAATTACCAGCGATTTTTTTAGAAAAATAAGATTAGTACTCCCTGGAAACGGAGATTTATTCATGACGTTTGTTGTCCTAGTAGGCTAGTAGAAAAATATAAGTTTCAAAAGGGTGGTTCACTCTTAAATGGGACACCGGGTATTTACTAAGAAATTCCATCACGTTTCGGCTGAGTCGATAAAAAAATTATTATAGTAAATGCATTTTGTACTGAAATAAAATAGTTATTTACCTAACAAGTGCGGAAAGTAGTACTTTTCTGCACGCGACGGCTGTTGCACGAAAGACGCCAAGCGGAGTTCGGGCAAGCCGTTAAGGGCGGAAAAGACATTTTCCGTAAGATTTAGGTACAATATTTTTCCTACGAGTGTTTTTGTCCATCTTATTTATGAAAAAACAAGGTTTTTAATAAACAAGTTTTTATAATAATGCTACAAAATGACTAATAAGACAGAGTAGTTACATAGTTCATTTAGTTAGTCCTAAATATCATCATTTTCAAAAATACAAAAATCGTGCGGAAAAGTAAAAATCGTACGGAAAAGTAAAAATCGTGCGGAAAAGTAACTTTTCCGAACGATTTTAAATCGTACGGAAAAGTACAACTTTCAAAACGAAAAATCGTGCGGAAAAGTTACTTTTCCGCACGCTCGTAGGAAAAACAACTTTTCACTCATTGGGGTGTATTTGATTGATAAACTTGGGATATAATTTGATTTTGATTTCATTTAATAATAATGATAATAATAACAATAATAATAAGCCATTTATTTCCAACGCGAAAACTGATTGAATAATGTGGTAGATATGTGATCAATTTCAGTAGGTAGAACAATTTTAGCGTCTAGTAGTATAAAACACGATAGTTACTCCATTAAAAGGTACACATTTCTTATGCCGTTGGTCATGCTCAGGGAACAGCAATTCCTCCAATTTATGTAACTCAAGTGACATATACAATCAGCGGAAGTACTTACCCGGTACTTTTATTCTAATACAAACAATTAAATGCCATTTTAATACTTCTGAGGTGCATTGATCTTATAAATTGCAAAAACGGTAATCTACGGATAAGTAGTTATGCAAAGACTGTTTTTCTGTTTTTCATTCTGAAGTTCATGGTTGATAGCCAGAAGTGTTTGGTCTGTGGTTGGTAGTAATGAAGGATGAGCTAGATTGATATCTATATGCCGATTCAATTCGTTTCTCCATCATTATTGTCAAATTTTATTCCCCAATAAATTTTTTATTCATTTACTCAGTCCTAGGTAATTTTAACCAAACATATTTGAAAATGTCGTGAATCCAGAGGTGTATTAGGTTTTCCATGAAAAAGTTACCAATAACTTTCTTAAATTTTTTACCTTGAAAAATAAGAAAAGGTAACCCCTCAGAATGAAGACTCATTCATGAAATTCAATGTTCTAGTGGACTTTCTGAATGTCTGCCTGGTGAATATCATTTCAATCGACTGAAAAATTTATGTTTTATTGAGGTGCTTCCATTTTAAATCGGTCACACCGTATATGGATCTGGATCCTTGTGGTACCTCAATATCTGAAACTTCATGATGGACTTATTGATAAAACATGACTTTTATACCCTCCTGTCGTCAGTTTGACGAGAGAAATTCGGTAATTAAACGTATCATAATGGAGCCATTATCTTATGACAATTAATTCATTTTTCATCAGTAATTATGGTTGAAACAGCACGTTTGAGTACTTGTAGTAGCCCCCGGCTCAATTTCATAAATAATCGATAATAATCTTGTCAATACTAATAAGAATTTACTCATTCAATCGGTTTATTTATGTGTTTGTCGATGGAGTGCGATGCAGCAATAATATGATAAATCCGCTATTATTCTTAATGTCACGCAAAACGCATTTCCAGTATTATGAGAAAGAAAACGAGTTTGCAATGTACCGTATATCATAGTTGACTTACAACGAATGTCAATCCTGCTAAATTATTATTATAATTACTTTTAATGCGACGGTATCATGTTCCCTTTGGCATATTTATTATTGCCAAGACGTCCGTTAAGATATGGTGACGTTCCTCTCTTGTATGGTACTTAAAATTCTATAATAATTCAATCCCAGCTCTTCTTAATTTTCCTTTCGGGTGACTTATTTCATTTGTCTTTCGATCTCGGCAGGGTTTGCTATACGAATTGGTGGAGAATTATCTTTATTTCCTTGGAAACTTAACTATATAGATTCTGATATTGCGAATGGTACGATTTGTTGTTGAATTGGTAAGAGTGACAAGAGGTAATATTGTGTTGACAAATGATAGATGATAATTAATGGTTGACATATGATGGATGATAGGTGACAGTCGAAAATGACAGATGACGGAAAACAAGTGACAAATGACAGGTGACAAGTGAAAGGTGACAAATGACGATTGACGGATAATAAATAAGGGAAGACAAGAAACAGTTTATACGCTAAATATGAAAAGAGACATTCAATAAGTGACATACGTTGGCTGACAGATATTCAGGCACAGGAAACTGGTGACCAATGCAAAGTAACAGGGACAAGTGACAGGTAACAAGAACAAAGGATGACAAATACCAAATGGTAGATGTCACGTGATAGCCTGGTGCGTTCTGAATGGTTAATGATGGATAGGGATGGATCTAAAAGTGGGAGAGATGGTGGCTGCTGAACCCACAGTAATTTATTTTCGGACTCTGTTATTTCTACCAAAGGACTCATGAGCCTTATTCAGGTAGAGGAATTTGACTGCGAATCGTTTAATGCAGAAGTTATTCTATAGTTCTGAAGGCTGATATTGGTAGATTCCATACTATTTCACAGGTCAGTTTGAAAGTATATACAGTGGTCCAGGTGGTGGAGTTGATTTTAGTTCAATACAACTGCCATCGAAATACTAGGTATTTTGGGAGGATTCCATTTTTATTAGCAGTTTGTAGGAGAGTCGGTACTTGGTGACACAACTTCCTCATTTGTCTCATTTCTGAATGCTAGGATTCATCACAATTCTGGAATATTTTCGTTTCGAGGGTGATGAACGATACCTCTCCATTCTCTCCATTTGGAATGTTCTGACCGGTTTCCGAGTTTTGTCGAGGTCTTCTTTAATTTGAAATCTCCATACGTTTCGATTGAAACTGCGGCTGCCATCTTCAGTGGTGTGGTCAATGTACTTTTCTTCACGTATCAACTGAAACTGAAGTTCAAATGATGTTGTGGTTCGCACTTTCTAGAATATTAGTGGGATCGCGTGTATTTTTCAGTCGATTTATGTGACATGAATTTGTTTTGGCATCTATGAGTCCTGTGTGCCAGAAATTTGGGAGGTATAGTATGAACTCTCTTCTTTTTTGTTGACCTTAGATATTCCGATATTTTCTTTGTTGGTTCGATTTCTTCTTCTTCAAAATATTTTTAATTCAATTTATAACACCTTCAATGTATGGCAGATAGAAAGTGGCTTGGGGTTGCTCTTCACTGGTGTGTTCTTTTTTTCTCCCTTGGGCGCGTATCACGAATAATATGTTTTTTGTTGTAGCCGTTCGCTTGAAACACAGTTTTTGGGTGTTTTCCGTCGTCAGAAGCCGGAATTGAAAAAATACCCGATGATGTTGAAGGAGAACTACGAAATTAGTCTGGAAGAATTTTGAGAAAATCCAAACTTTCAAAATGTAATATTTTAAGGTGTAAAAAGGCCGCCATAACAAACCCAATGCTGACTAAAATATTATTATCTTACTCGATGAAAAAGTTAACACAACAGTGATCTGGAACACCTTGGACCACAAAAACCCAAAAAAAAATTCCCAAAAAAAGTCATCAGCTGATAAAAGAGTCATTATTACAACTGACACAGATTGAAAGCATCTGAGAAGTTCTCAATCAAAACTCCAGTATTTCGTTACTAAAATACCTACTGGCATGCTGGTCCATTTTCCATTTTTGACATGGTATGCTAGTTTATTGCTTCTCTACAGATGTCTATTTAACACGGAAGGAATTTGATAACTGAAAAATATATTCGGTTGTATGCTTTCCTATTTCACATGTATTGCTTGGTATGTCAAATTTTTTTATAATACTCCAATAAGACCATTTAATATTCGGTTGTTATTACCATAAGTTTCATACGTTCATATTTCAATTTTCTTCCTTGAAATGACTCAAGTAATGGCCTGAAAAGGAAGAGAGCTTTTTAAAACGAATTATTACATGAACTGCTAACTAATATGTTGCATTTGGTCCAATTTCTGCAGATCTTCGATTCCTAACCTAATTCAACCGACACATTTGAGTACAATGGCTCAGGAAGACAGGCCATGAGAGGCATTGAAAAAAACTCTTCTTTCAACTTGTGCTTTAGAGATACGAATGTATGACTACCTGATGATAAATTTGTTCGGATGTTACCAACCGAAGTATAATGGTCTCTATATGTAAAGTAACACCCAATTTTTGAATGAACCAACTTTGAAGCACTGGGTCTTTTCAGGAATCAGGAAAACCTTCTCGTACCTCAAGGCACTGAAAGATTGAGTTATGTCGTCGAACAATGATCGCTGGCCTTTAATGACGGAATCCATATACGATCTGCCGTTATTGAACGAGCAGAAGCATCGAGAAGAGATGCGGCGAGCGGATCCGTTTTTAGATATGGAAACAGTATTATGTTGTTTATAACGACGAGCATGATGCAGGAAGAGATGAACCGAGCACGCTCTTGTCGCTCTCGTTACTTTTTATTATTCGCGGAATTCATAAAAGACCATAAAATAAGTGAGATAAGGTCCAGTTAGCCGGAGACGATAATAATCATAAATTCGTATGAGTTTACCTTATCGAAGATCGGTATGAAAATATTTGAATGGCTGTGGGATTGGCGTAGTCGTTGTATCCACTTTCAGATATTGGTATTAGTTTGGATATCGAACGTGAATGCCGGAATACTGCTTTGGGACAGTGATAGTAATGAAATTAGTACTATCAATTTCGATGGAAACATTTTTATGCATTATCAAGTATGAAGTTTGTTGAATGAAGTGTATCCAAATTCAATGAATAGCATTAGTATAGAATAGTATATTATGGTACACATTTTTTAACACGCTATTTTGGCTCACGCGTTGTTTGGAGTAGAACAAGCGAAGTGAGGAGTGCTCCAGAAAATGAAGTGCGACGAGTCTAATATAACATTTTTTTTTATTTTGCATTTACGTTTATGGGAAAAAAGGTCCAAATGCACTAGTGCACTTGACACTATTTCAATAATAGCAATACATTTTTTACTACGAGCTCTAAAGTTGGCAATGAAGTATTTATCATTATCAAACTATCCATACTTCAATCGATATCGTGAACTATGTAATGAAATTCCCGAAATTACTGAAAGCTTGGGTATTATCAATATTTCAAGGCGAGTACGAATTATTTTATCAGGAATTTTTTTAACGAAGTTTGGGCTTACCTACTATCATTTATTTATATAAAATATTCCTTGTATAGTAGATATAACAGTTATCAATTTAGTATGTTCACAATTGTAGTTGTAATATCAGTATTTTATACTTGAAATTAGATATTTCACATAAAAATTATAAACTATTCTATTAACTTACATAAAATAAGAAATATTCTATATCAATAAAAGATGGTAAGCTTATAAAGGATTTCAGGAAATCCGTAATAAAGGTAGTTCACGACACAAATAACTTTTTATATAATAACAACAATTGAAATATTTATTTAAGGACAATTACTTTGTGTAATGTAATTACTATGAGTGCTTCATTTGATAGTAGGAAGCACTACTTCAAAAATATTTGAATTTTAGTTTGGTAGTGGAAATTAAACAGTATCTGGGTCTTTATTTCCTTGTGGCATTTGATTGCCAATACTAAAGTTTTAATAATGGATATTGAAGTTTTTTTTCGGTGTACTTTGTACTTTCAGCGTGAGTAACCAGAGATTTTTCTTCAGTGGAAGTAATGAGAGGCTTTTCTTCTGCAGGAATAACCAGAGGCTTTTCTTCTGCGGGAATAACCAAAGGCATTTCTTCTGCGGGAATAACCAGAGGCTTTTCTTCTGCGGGAATAACCGAAGGCTTTTCTTCTGCGGGAATAACGGGAGGCTTTTCTTCTACGGAAGTAACCATAGGCCTTTGTTCTGCTGAAATAACCAGAGGCCTTTCGTCTGCGGGAGTAATCAGAGGCTTTTCTTCTGCGGAAATAACCAGAGGATTCACTTCTGAGGGAATAATCAGAGGCTTTTCTTCTGTGGGAATGACTAGAGGCTTCTCTTGTGCGAAAATAACCAAAGGCTTTTCTTCTGTGGGAATAACCAGAGGCTTTTCTTCTGCGGGAATAACCGAAGGCTTTTCTTCTGCGGGAATAACGGGAGGCTTTTCTTCTACGGAAGTAACCATAGGCCTTTGTTCTGCTAAAATAACCAGAGGCTTTTCGTCTGCGGAAATAACCAGAGGCTTCACTTCTGAGGGAATAACCAAAGGCTTTTCTTCTGCGGGAATAACGAGAGGCTTTTCTTCTGCGAAAGCAACCAGAGGCTTTTCTTCTGCGGGAATAACAAGAGTCTTTTTTTCTGCGGAAGTAACCAGAGGCTTTTCTTCTGCTAGTATAACCAGATGCTTTTCTTCTGCGGGAGTAACCAGAGGCTTTTCTTCTGCTGGAATAACCAGAGGCTTTTCTTCTGCGGGAATAACCGAAGGCTTTTCTTCTGCGGGAATGCGGGAATAACGGGAGGCTTTTCTTCTACGGAAGTAACCATAGGCCTTTGTTCTGCTGAAATAACCAGAGGCCTTTCGTCTGCGGGAGTAATCAGAGGCTTTTCTTCTGCGGAAATAACCAGAGGCTTCACTTCTGAGGGAATAACCAAAGGCTTTTCTTCTGCGGGAATAACGAGAGGCTTTTCTTCTGCGGAAGCAACCAGAGGCTTTTCTTCTGCGGGAATAACAAGAGTCTTTTTTTCTGCGGAAGTAACCAGAGGCTTTTCTTCTGCTAGTATAACCAGATGCTTTTCTTCTGCGGGAGTAACCAGAGGCTTTTCTTCTGCTGGAATAACCAGAGGCTTTTCTTCTGCTGGAATAACCAGAGGCTTTTCTTCTGCGGGAATAACCGAAGGCTTTTCTTCTGCGGGAATAACGGGAGGCTTTTCTTCTACGGAAGTAACCATAGGCCTTTGTTCTGCTGAAATAACCAGAGGCCTTTCGTCTGCAGGAGTAATCAGAGGCTTTTCTTCTGCGGAAATAACCAGAGGCTTCACTTCTGAGGGAATAATCAGAGGCTTTTCTTCTGTGGGAATGACTAGAGGCTTCTCTTGTGCGAAAATAACCAAAGGCTTTTCTTCTGCGGGAATAACCAGAGGCTTTTCTTCTGCGGGAATAACCGAAGGCTTTTCTTCTGCGGGAATAACGGGAGGCTTTTCTTCTACGGAAGTAACCATAGGCCTTTGTTCTGCTGAAATAACCAGAGGCTTTTCGTCTGCGGGAGTAATCAGAGGCTTTTCTTCTGCGGAAATAACCAGAGGCTTCACTTCTGAGGGAATAACCAAAGGCTTTTCTTCTGCGGGAATAACGAGAGGCTTTTCTTCTGCGGAAGCAACCAGAGGCTTTTCTTCTGCGGGAATAACAAGAGTAATTTTTTCTGCGGAAGTAACCAGAGGCTTTTCTTCTGCTAGTATAACCAGATGCTTTTCTTCTGCGGGAGTAACCAGAGGCTTTTCTTCTGCTGGAATAACCAGAGGTTTTTTTTTGGAGGGAGTAACCAGAGGCTTTCCTCCTGCGGGAATGACCAAAGACTTTTCTTCTGCGGGAGTAACCAGAGGCTTTTTTCTGCTGGAATAACCAGAGGCTTTTATTCTGCGGGAGTAACTAGAGGCTTTTCTTCTGAGGGAATAACCAAAGGCTTTTCTTCTGCGGGAATAACCAGAGGGTTTTCTTCTGAGGGAATAACCAAAAGCTTTTTTTATGCGGGAATAACTAGAGGCTTTTCTTCTGCGGGAGTAACCAGAGGCTTTTCTTCTGCTGGAGAAACCAGAAGATTTTTTTCTGCGAGAATAACCAGAAATTTCAACGTGTGATTCGCTTTTCGCGCTGATGATTCACTTTTCGCACTAGTCTTTCTTTCGCATTTTTTTTAAATGAACTTTTTTACATCAAAATGACAACTGAAAAATCATCTGCGGTTGAAAGGCAAACTTTCCATAGGAGAAGTAGTTGTTTTCTGTTAGATATTACAAAAAAAAAATCACTTTCAAGTAAAATGTTCCCCTTTTCAATACACATATACTGTATTGGACCTGAACAAACTAACTAATATACTAACATTGTGAGTTAAATAAAAGCGTTTAATTTAGTTAATTGAAATAGAAGGCATGGAATACTGAGGGGGCTGTAAATATAAGGACTGAACTACCAGTTTTTTAATAGAGCGCTCAATTATGTTGCTGACTCCGTTTTTTTTTGGAAACTTGGCTACACAATAATGAAAAGCACCATCAGGTAGCCCAAAACTTGTGCTCACTAAAATCCTATGACAACCCCAAACCATTCACAGAATTTGCGTTATTGATAGTCCTGCAGGCTACTCAGTGCCAGGAAATTGGCTGGTACTGGACTAGTAAAATAACGAATAAAAAAATTACACAAATTCTAGAAATACGCTCAATTCAATCTACATATAGAAAATGGTTATTTGGCAGTGTATTCATCACTGCATCAAATGTTCCAAACTTTGCAATTCAAAATCCTTCCGTTATGTTTTGTCGCTCCGCTCCATATTTGCTCCATATTTTATTTCATTTATCACTTAAATTTGACGTTTTCCATTTTTGTACCTCAAATGAGTTTCAGTGCAGATCCAATAACCGATTTCTCGCACACGTAATTAAAGTTCTTTTAAACAAGTGTACCTATTCCGAGCACAATAGCCAATAAAAAGACAATAACCAAAACGGTGACTGTATTTTCATACACATTAAGTCATTAACTTCACAATATAGCAGGACGACTAATCGCTTTTGCCTTATAACAAAACAAAAGCACTTTATGCATGCCGTTCTGAATATGAGATCAGCGATTTGATGGAAACTATTTCCGAGTAATGAGTTTCACATGTTTTACATTTTATTTGCATTAATTTCAATTTCCTAATCGCCTTTTTATGGCCATTAATAAAGCACTTTTCTTTCAAAACTGTAAAATCAGAAGGCGTGTCGTGAGAAGACACAGCACTTGAACCACCTAATTGTTCGTTATTGTAAAATAACAGTACTGAGCTTTCAGTTATTCAGTTGTTCGTGACGTAATATAACATACATTTTTTTCGCGTGATTACATATCTTCGAGGCTTCCTTACTAAGATTCATAGAGACCTAATGTTATTACTTTATTGATAACTATCACCCACGTATGTGTGCGAGAAAATTTCCGATATTTTTCAGTATTAACGAAAATACGATGTCTTGGGTTTTAGTGGTATCACCCGGGAATTAGTCGGGAATTAGAGGTATTACTGGTATATTGCATGGGTATTATAGGAATTATTCGAAAGTTAGAGAATATTATAGTTCAATTATAATCGTTGAAAGGCAAAAAAAAAGGTTTTCAAAAATTCGAAAGCACTGGCGAAATCAGAATTAGCTTGACACAAATCTGACATTAACACACGATTCAACATTTTTATTACTTTTCTGACGTGGGCATTACTTCGGGGTATTACTCGGAAATTACTGGGTATTACTAGGGAATTACTTGGGTATTAGAGGAATTAATTGGGTATCAGAGGAATTACTTAGGATTTTTGGGAATTACTGTACACAGTTTCTTCAGCGGTTTTGCCTCGCGAAAACATTCTTTTGGACCGAATCTAAAAGTTTGAATGTGTGCTTGGGTGCTGCACTCCATATATGGGAACAGTATTCCAAAACATGTCGAATGAATGAATCATAATTAGTTGACGAGAAGAAAAATACTTCTTGGCATGATACAGAAAATAGAGTTTTTGAGAGGCACTTTTGGCAATGGACCTCACATGGTTCTCCCATGAGAGGGTACTGTAGATGGTAATACCGAGCATTGAAAAGAAAGAATTCATTGGTATAGATACTCCTGATATAGTTAGGCTGGCTACTGTGAGATCGGCCTTTCTAGAGAAAAGACATACTTGGGTTTTATTCGCATTGAATTCCATCGAATTTTGGATACCCATTCTAGAATTTAGAATAAGTCCGTACTTATTCCATCCACGATTCTTTTCCGTTCACTGGCTCTTATCGGAGCTTTGGAAGAGAAAGCGGTATGAAGGGTACTTTTATCGGCAAAGCTGATCACTGGATATGATTTAGCTCCCAACAAGTCATGGATGTGAAAAAGGAACAGTGTTGGTGCTAGAATGGATCCCTGCGGAACACCAGCATTTATTGGTAGAGTATCAGATGATACTTCATTGACCACCACCACCATACAGCTAGATAGCAAGGAACAGAACTGGGGAGGCAAGCCATGAGATAGACGTTTGGCTATGAGTCCTCTATCTAGTACCTAGTATCTAGTGCAACGGCCAGAGTTCGCGGGGGCGGCCGCGTTCAAGAGAGTGTATTCGCTCATCGCGAGTGGGTAGATTGGAGGTGATGCAGAACAAGGCACTTCGTATCGTCACGGATAGTGACCGGTACATTCGGCTGGCCGACTTGCGTGGGCTAGCCAGCATCGAAACAATCGAAGAATTCTTCAAAAGACAAGCCGATAAGTTTTATCGGCACTTCATCCGGGGGAGCCCTTTAACCAGGGATATAACAGCGGTGAGGGAGCACATTACATGCCGTGAAAGCACGGGGGCTATATATATCAGACGTTGAATATTTTCCATGAGACCCTAGAGGGTGAGCACTAGCTCATAATCGAGGTAACCAAGCACTAGACCGGTTTTTTCGTTGTTTCCCCCGCATAACTTGCAGGGGACGGGGACACACCTGAGCGTGACAAAGCCCAGTCTGTCGAAATGACCCACATACACCGTGGGGTCTGCCCCGGGGCAGGAGAGCTACGGTTCCACCCACCCGCTGGAATCCAAAAGGGCAGGTAGGAACCTTGCTCCGTGGGAAACAATCCCTGGACTCCCTCCCTTACCCTACCCTGTGGTTAGGTATTGTGATAGCTTTATTGTTTTATCTATTTCAATGTACTGTGCGCGGCCCTATTTTTACAATGTAATATTTCTCCAATATAACTTTTTGCTTTTGCTTTGCCAGAGTTCCACAATATTTTTCGAAAGGTTGCTGCCAAATATGTGAGACATAAGCAGACAGGTCACCGGTTGATCTCTGGTGCCGGAAACCATATTGTCGATCAGTGATATTTTATGAGCTCGATGTTGATAGCTTTCTCCAAGACCTTCGAAATAACAGACAGTAGTGCGATAGGTCTATAGTTGCTGGGTAGGTTCTTTCTCCATTTTTCAGGGACTGGTTGTACCTTTGCAATTTTTCAGTCGGACGGAAATACCCCCAAATTATAAGAGAGGTTGAATGACTTGCAAAAAACTGGTGTTAGTTCGGGAGCATATTTTTTGAGGACGATCGGAGGAATTCCACTAGCTTTGTTGGTGTCAAAACCCAGCAAAATGCGTCAAGACTCAGCAAAATGGCAAAAGATAATTTCAGGCATATGACTACCAATGTTAATGATGTTCTGGGGTTGTTTTTCCAATGAATCCAGCATAGAATTTGAACCAAACTTGTTAGCAAAGATATTGGCTTTCTCCTGAGCGTTTCTTGTTGTGTCCATCTTCATTTGTTAGGGGCGGAAATGAGCTGGAAGTAAAATTTCTTCCAACAGCTTCGGCAAGTGACTCGTTAAGAAACTCAACGAGCTTTGATCGTATCTTGGCGTTGTAAGCCTTTTTCGAAGATTCGGTTGTCTCCTTGAGACATGTTCCGTATTGAAGGTACACGTTGAAGGGATATGTAAAAAAAAATTGGCGGATGTGATTCCGTCCGGAGTGTGAGTCCGCGCACCACCGGTATCAGAAGAAGGGGAGGTTTGGAAAAAAAATTATAGCTTGTATGCTAATAGCCACAGTATGATTATAAACATGATAAATTGATATTTATTCACCTGTTGACGCGAGCTTTAAGTGCCGAATACCCCAAAGCTGAACGAGACTCTAATTTATGCCAACATGTGCGCGTTTTTAATTATGGTTATAACTGACACAGTGAAAGCCGTCTTGATTTCCTCGTCCGCGGCGGAGGAGTGTGCGAGACTAGGCAGCTGGTGGGGTCATCGATTGCACTTCTAATGAGTCCATCTGGCGAGTCGCAGAGACCAAAGGGCAGCAATGCCACCCTTTATGTTCCTACATTTCAATTCTGTAGACGAGGAATTACTCACTGATTTTGGCTAAGGAAGTTGTCAATTCCCGATACATTTTCGATGAACGAGGTAATAACAATCCACGAAATATCAGGAAAAGTCCATTCTCTCTGCTAAATAAAAAGTATCACATATTATCACTTTCATTGACTGCCATACCTTTCGCTTTTTCATAATTCATAATTTTTATGATAAAAAGGGGAACATTCTCCATGAAAATTGAAAAATGAAAAATGTGATTTATTTGTAATACATAACAGAAAACAACCCCTTCCCCGGCTAAAAGCACGCTGGACGTTGAAGTACATCTGATAGATATTGTGAAAAGACTAACTGAAACGAAAAAAATCGAAAATGAAAATTTGCATTTTCATTTAGATCGTTGATTTTTTTTTAATTTCCTCTAGTTTTCATTGAAAATTCTTTGAATAAGATAGAGAAAATGTTATTAAAAAAATAATTCATTTCATTGCAGCAAGGTTCGCTTCTCTCTCATTTGATACATTTTGGTCGACGAAAATCTATTTCGCTTTTCCAAGCTCATCAGGGAGATTGATAAAATTGGAAAACAGGCTCTTCAGAAGCAATTATACACATCATGGATTGAATTGTTGGAAATATTTCTTCTGCAGTAACACTTTGAAAGTTATATTTTGACATAGACCTGTCATGGGTATTGCATTTTGATTTTTGAATAGGATATTCATAAAAGCTGTTGTGGAATCATCTACGGCTGAAAGACAAACTTTCATCGGAAGACCACCGGCAGATGCATTTCGCGGTTCTTGCCGCTTGTCGGTGACAGGGTAGGTCGGACAACATTAGAGTCGTCCGGACCGAAGACATATTATTGGGTGGGGGGGAATTCTAGGCATTTTCCCAACTATCAACAGGTACTCATTGCTATCAACAAAAATAAATGTTTTTGATTAACAAAACAGTAACATATGTTTCGACTTTAAAATAATAATAATAATAATACTCCCTCTTAAACACTCGTAGAGTGTATACCCAAAGGCAGTGTTTCAGCGTAGTTTGCGCAGGCTGTTCAGTGATTTTTCGACAAATATGTATTGGAGACAGTCACATATGGGTTATCTGCCGAATAAAAACAATTTTTTTCTTACACTCTCAATTTCAACATATTTGTTGAGAATGTGATCATGAATCAAAATACATGATAAAATACAAGGTTGTTAATAACATACATTTTTCAACGAAATATTTTGAGATCGCGACTGTCAATTTTTGTCTTCAGTATCGAGTACTAAGTGTTAGTTTAATTGAGGATTTTGATAAACCGTATAAACACCATGGTTGAAAGTTTTTTTTTTATATCGAAACTCTTCTGTACTTATCCCAGTGTGTATAAGAAAAATGTAACGATGTGAGATGAGATTCTGAGAAATATCAGCCATAAAAAGCCATTGTTGAAAATTGATGTCGAAAGACACCACGTGTATTAATATACCTGTCGCTCTTCACATCAAACACCAAAGATGCAAGTCATAATATTATGAAAAAGTATCAACATTACACCGACAAAAAAAATTTCAATGTGGCTTCCTATAATCCAAACCTACCTGAATACAAGTAATGACTGTCATTTTCGTACCATGAAGATTCATCTACACAGTAGCAATGAGTAGCCAATTTTTTTATTGGATTTTTTTTAATTTCATACCCATTATTTCAAACCCGTGATGAGTATAACTTGTTATGAAGAAATGAAATTATGATATGCCGTGGAATGGGGTTTTAGAAAAGGCGGATTTTAATTTTCCGGATGATTTGGTCGGCTCACAATGAAAAGGAAGATTAAATCAATATTAGTTGTTATTATTCTCATGCCTAATTATTATGGCCTGTATAGTTTATAAAGGAAATGAGGGGCTTTCAATATCTTCACACTCTTCACACATCTGTCATTTGGGCAGCGGTACTTTTAAAGAATAAATTGGATATTTTGAATGCTCTACTAAATTATCTATAGCAATAGCTACCATTTTTCGCTTTATTGAATCACTCCAGCAAATCACTAAAAAAGTTGCCACTACAAAATTTTATCACGAATTTGGTATTCGGATGACTATTTCATGAATAGAGGAAATGAATTAACCCATTAGTGCATAGACATTTTTTTGAACTAACAAAATTTATTGAATATTTTTATTTTTATTTTTTGCACTAATATAATAAAAATACGATCTATTCAAAGAAACAAATTTTGGGATGTAATCAAATTCTGCATTTTATACAGATGAACTTCCAGGTTCTTTAAGCGGCAGGATCGGTGCATTTTCAACTGAGAAAATCCGGGAAAACCTCGAAAAAGATACTATTTTTCAAAAATTCATAATTTGTACAAATCTGAAGCTAAACAAACGATATTGTGGAAACTGAAGATGATTTCTGTCCGATGTGTAGTTTTTGTACTATCGCGTTATAAAAAATAACTTTGTGTACCAGATCCTTCTCCAAATTGGAATGACGATTCATGATTTCATTCTTGTTAGTCCTTGATACATATTCGGAACGCACTCCTATAAAAGTACCATCATTATTAACTCATATTTAAACGAGACACTCTCTTAAGTTCATTGGGATATTGAAAATAACAGACCCCTTCCAAATTTATGTTCGCACTTTGATACTTGCTTGATCATTACTTTTAAACTGAGAAAAATGTCTGAAACCCATGTTCCTACCCAAACTATCGTCGCTTCGAAACAGAAAAAAATTATCATTATTATTATTGGGTTTCAGAAAAAATAAATTCTAATGTTATTCAGTATTCCAGTTCACATATGTTATTGGTGATATATCTAAACATTCTGTCATCGAGTTTCAACTATCTCAAAATTGGTGAGAGATTTAACATTCATCCCGTCATTATTATGTATTATGTCGAGGTTGAAGTTACCAACTTCTTCGATATAAGGACCGAAATAACACAGAGTGCACCGTCAATACATCGCAGTACTCTCTGTTAGGCTCGACGCACATGGGCGATTTCTATCGCCAAGTTCGCTGCGAACTCGCCGCGAAGTTTTTTCACGCGCGGTAGCGGACTAAAGAAACAAATGGTGCGATTCACACGTAGGCGAGCTCGCAGCGAATTAGCCGCATGCAACGCTGCTAGGCCTGCGATCGCCAAGGACTGCTACTTCGCCATGATCTCGCGGCACGAGTTCCTCGCCGTGAAGTTTTTTCACGCGCGGTAGCGGACTAAAGAAACAAATAATGCGATTCACACGTAGGCGAACTCGCAGCGAATTAGCCGCATGCAACGCTGCTAGGCCTGCGATCGCCAAGGACTGCTACTTCGCCATGATCTCGCGGCACGAGTTCCTCGCTGCGAAGTTTTTTCACGCGTGGTAGCGGACTAAAGAAACAAATGGTGCGATTCACACGTAGGCGAGCTCGCAGCGAATTAGCCGCGTGCAACGCTGCTAGGCCTGCGATCGCCAAGGACTGCTACTTCGCCATGATCTCGCGGCACGAGTTCCTCGCCGCGAAGTTTTTTCACGCGCGGTAGCGGACTAAAGAAACAAATGATGCGATTCACACGTAGGCGAGCTCGCAGCGAATTATCCGCGTGCAACGCTGCTAGGCCTGCGATCGCCAAGGACTGCTACTTCGCCACGATCTCGCGGCACGAGTTCCTCGCCGCGAAGTTTTTTCACGCGCGGTAGCGGACTAAAGAAACAAATGGTGCGATTCACACGTAGGCGAGCTCGCAGCGAATTAGCCGCATGCAACGCTGCTAGGCCTGCGATCACCAAGGACTGCTACTTCGCCATGATCTCGCGGAACGAGTTCCTCGCCGCGAAGTTTTTTCACTCGCGGTAGCGCACTAAAGAAACAAATGGTGCGATTCACAGGTAGGCGAGCTCGCAGCGAATTAGCCGCATGCAACGCTGCTAGGCCTGCGATCGCCAAGGACCGCTACTTCGCCATGATCTCGCGGCACGAGTTCCTCGCCGCGAAGTTTTTTCACGCGCGGTAGCGGACTAAAGAAACAAATGGTGCGATTCACACGTAGGCGAGCTCGCAGCGAATTAGCCGCGTGCAACGCTGCTAGGCCTGCGATCGCCAAGGACTGCTACTTCGCCACGATCTCGCGGCACGAGATCCTCGCCGCGAAGTTTTTTCACGCGCGGTAGCGGACTAAAGAAACAAATGGTGCAATTCACACGTAGGCGAGCTCGCAGCGAATTAGCCGCGTGCAACGCTGCTAGGCCTGCGATCGCCAAGGACTGCTACTTCGCCACGATCTCGCTGCACGAGTTCCTCGTCCGATGGATAACCCTGCCAAAAATATCTCGTAGAGACTGATGAAAAAATTATAAGATAATTCATGAGATCCAAGTTGGATAGTGAAACCGTAAATCCGTATAGAACCATATTCGATATTCATCAGTATTTAAAAGACATTACAGATATATATTCCCTTAACTTCGAATGGCATTTCCTAACGTAAATCTATGATATTTCAATGTATTTTTGGCCATAACTGTTATAGGTTTCTATCAGAGATTCCCAGGATGAATCCTACATGTTTCTATGAGGTCATCCACACATGAGAGATTTTATAGCAATCACATGATTATTAAAAAAAAAGATCTTCTGAATGGTTGTTCCTGACATGTTCTCTATGAATATAATAAAAATCCAATGGATAATTGTATGCACAAATGCACATACCTATATAATCAAGTCTTTTTCAACTTCAACTGCAGTAGTGTTGATAGAAAAATATGTAAATTACCTATCTATTTCTTACAGAAACGAAAGGGAGATACAGTGCAGACAGTTATAATGCCATCTGATCCTCGTCCATATTTTCACAACTCACATGCTACCATGTCTGGCTATTTGCCAATTCTGATCCCGCGCTATAAAACGTAGTCTAGGCAGCTCCATCTTTCGAGTACTCCGGTAGAAGTCTCTGGTTAGAGATACATTCTTTTCATACACGCCGCGAATTCACTAGCCCGTGTGCATTGAGCCTTACAATTGTCAACATCAGTTTTGTAAGGTACTTATTAATGAAATCGTTATCATACTGAATTATGCGGAATCTTCGATTTTTTTATTTGGTTCTGAATTTATTATCATTATCATTATTATCAAACCGGCCCACTTCACCCCCTTCATCCCCTCATCATTCCACCCACGTCTATTCACGACTCGCCGTAACTCAACCCCACCTACACCTTATCAATATTACGAAAACGTATGTATCTATATTTCAGTGGATTTTGACGGGCCCTGGCGATATCTGAGACGGATAGCCCTAATCACGTAAGAGGTAATCCCCATCCGGTTGAGTTATGATATGAGCGGTCAGTCGATATGGCCGTAAAGACCGATTCAATAACCCATATACCTAGACCGCGTGCATTCGACTTGACTTGCCGACCGCTTATATGGATCATTTGTCAAGAATCTCCGGTGCTATCATAAACATATTACGTAAATTGGATTTTGTTGCTTGTCGATATGGAGCTGGTTTTTGCTGATTTGGGTGTTTTCTTTACTGATGTCGTTTGGAGACGATCTGATTCATGGAGGTTGTTTTTTTACATATACGCAGATAAACTCCAATGTGAGTTTGAAAAATATCAACAGGGTAGTTAGGAAAACCCTTGGTTTGGGATTTTACATGTATTGATACAGTTGCAGTCTCCCACTGTGTTTTTGCAGTTGCAGTTGCTCAATTTGAAACAAATACAAACACTGCAAAAAAGGCAGTGGCGCACATTTTTTCTGTCGAAAATATTGATTACGGTGCCTTCCGGTACGCCAATGGGTATGATAATTTTGATCCAGTTAGTGTTACATTAACCCCTTAATATCCTAAATATCACTGCCAAATTCAACAAAATTGGTTGAAGGATTTTTAAGATATTCAAGAAGAAAACGTTTTTTTTAAATGTTGACACCCTGTATGTTGAAAACGAAGCATTATCAGACATGTTTATATAAACTTCTCATCTTAAAATTACCCGAAGAATCACCCCTTCAAGTTTGTCCACGTACTTACATAACACCCTGTATATTAAGATCATTATAGGTCTCAATACAGTGCCATGTGCTACTTTTTGATTACATTAGATACTATCTGACACTTCATTTTTACTTATCCTGAGCTTACGTTTCGTTTTCTTTAAAAATCTTCTCAACCACTTCAACTATTCCATCTATTTTTACTGCTCCTATTTTTTTGTAAACGAAAAATTTGTGAAAATCAACATAGTAACATTATTTTCTAAGTTAATTCTACTATAATTCCTCTATCTGGTTATAGAGTGCTTTTTCACATATTTTTTCAATTGAGCTCAACATGTGTACCTACTAACTGTCTTATATCTTAGGATTTATAAAATTTTGATTTTTTTATAATTGTTGTTCCATCGCGAGTGGTGGGCAGTGTATATCACTTAGGCCAACCCAATTGAGGTGTTAGGTGCATTTTGACCATTTTCATCTGTCCTTAGAGTTTCATCATTCTACCTCAGTTATTACGGAAGATACGAGGGTGTTTCCATGAGAAGTGAGACACACTGTATGTATTGTTATTATCTTTATTTATTGAAGAGTTAACTGAAATGAAATTGAAAAGGTTCAAGAAACTACTGAACTCCGTATAGAAAGCTGTCCATCAGATAAATTTGACTTTGAAACTGTCACCTTCCTCGAACGACCTCTGTCGGCGGAAGCAATGACACAAGCGTCCGAGCTCTTTATTAATGATGAAACAGCGTGCACGCACTATCCGACCAGATGATTAATCATCCTAGTTCCCTCTCGCCATATGAGGCCAAATATCCCGCCATTATTTTCATATTAATCAACACGTTTTATGTGTTTTGTAACATGAGAGTCGACCTAAACGGCTATGAGCTCAATTCCAATAAAAAGACTGAGAGAGAAGGTGAAGGAGATGGTGTTAATTATGAAAAAAAGTTGCAATTTTTTTTTAAATGTCCACATACAAATATTACACTTTGAAATTATATTGTTCACCTTTCAGAGAAACGATAGTAGTTGAGATTTTACTTCCATACACCTACAATGCTGCAGGCTATAACGGGAAACAATCATTCGCTTGGCTGATACCGTGACGGGTATTGAATTATATCAAACGGATACTTGTGCAATGTTCCTCAGTACAGAGGATAACAATTATTGCAAATGCTCCCTGTAATCAAAATGCAGAATATTATGAATCGAATGGGAAGACCACCTGTAGACTAGTTCGAGTTGGTCATCAGTGGGTGAATTTATAAATTCGAGATTGAGGCTCCACGATAACATAATATGAGTCAATAATTAGAAGACCTCCTAATTGAAGAGATGTATCACTTACCATTGTTTCAGTTTTTAAATTTTTTAACAATTATTTTCATATTATTTTAATCATTAATTATCTTGTGTAAGTCTTATATTTCAGAATGACCCAAGTTCTCACGTTTAGAATCACAGTCTAGCTATTTGTTGAAGTCAACCTAAACATGACACAACTAGTACCCAAAAAAAAGTATTTATTCGCAAATTTATTCACATAATGAATAATTGGTTTTTTTCATAGTCCATTCTTTTACTTGTCGAATCCTTGATGGTTACAATTGACGCTTTCTGAATAACAACGCGGATAGCACAAGTACGTCCCATGGACGTCCTCACGACGTTCGCTTCGGACATTAAAGATGTCCTAGGGACGTTCATTTTCCATCCGCCGGACGTCCCATGGACGTCCTATGGACATACGATGTTACAAAACCAGAAGTCCATTTTGACTATGAACTGGACCATTTAAAGACATTTATTGTACGTAGGTTCAAAAACATATTTTTCAAGCATATTTTGAATTCTATCAAAAATAATGTTAATTTGTGACCAGTCACCGATAATGATAAACACATCACTGATAGATCAATAAGTTGATGAATCAATATGAAAAAGGTGTAGAGAAATGTTGAGAAAACGATTTGAGACGAAAACACCCGAAATTCGAATACATCAAACAAGCCGGGCGATCGCACCTTCGCGCATAAATCGTCCTGAGGGGCAACAAGTCCGAGGGGCCATTTGTCTACTAGGATGAAAAATCCATTTCTGGCGGACTTATTGATATCACCCCAGAGGGTTCTTGTAATATTCGACCCGCAACTTATGATGGCACTTCGGCCAACACTTCAAAACACATCAGTCAAAAAGTTTTTTGCAGCCTGGCAAATAAACCGAGACGGAAGTATATAGAAAGCTGTCGCGTTGAATATTTCCCGTTTTATCAAGTTTGAAGCTCACGGGAAAAGCAGAGATTTGGACAGTAGCTGAGTGCAATCTACCCTCGGGGGAGTTTATACCCTTACAGGACAAGTTATTGAATATTCTTGTCTATTCAGATCCGATATCGATATCCTTTTTATGTAGAGAATATCCTGTTGTGCGAGGAATTATTTATGAGGACGCGGTTTGATGTACAAATATTTAAAGAAACGGAGGTTTGTGAGTTAGATATGGAGTTTTGTGAAACCTACGGAAACTTCGCTGGGGGTGATTCCGGGAATCTGTGTCACGTGTCGTCGAAGCGATATGGGGTGGTTTATGATTTGATAGGTATGTACAGGGATTGTTGAGTCACAATAATAGTATGAACCTAGTGGTTTTTTTGTTATTTTAATTATGATGTTTGGATGGGTTTGTACAGGTTTCAAATCAAAGAATAAGGAGGATCAAAAAAATACATCTATTCCAAATTAAAAGACAAGACACTATGGAGAAGACCAAGATAATTCATCAAATACCATGTATATAGATTGTGACTTGGTGTATATTGGACAGATAAAACAGTACTGTAAACAGAGGTTAATAAATAAAAACAGAAATAAAAAACAACACTGAGCTTCCATAATTTTGAAGTCGGCCATCGTTTCGATTTCAATGCCACAAAAATTTCAGACAGAGAACATTTTTTCGGTAAAGAATTATTTAAGTGTCAACTGGAAGACGGACTGCAACAATTTAAATAGAATTTATAGAAACATTTTTCCACATTTAAAACCAACTCTAGATGAACCTGATCCGGCCTCATCATTCGAAAAAGAAAGAGAAAAACTTAATTTTCACACGGTTTTCAGGCACTAAAAAAGAAAAAACAAAACTTCTTTTGTGTATTGTCACTGATGAAATTATCATTTCCAACTTTACTCCTTTTTTGACGATTATGATTTCTCATTGAAAATCAAATTATCAACATATGATTTTCACACTCAACAATTTTTCTCATAATTTACACTTGGGGCGAGTAACCGAATTTGTCACATTTAAAATTTTTTTCTGACACATGTCGGGGTATTCAGTATTTCACTTTGATTCCAGTTTTTAAAATTCTTCATCTAAACGCAATATTATTAAAACATTTTCAAAAACTCAATTATGTATACAGTATCGAAAAGTTTTCATCTTGGGTATGGTGGTTCCATGAAAGCGTAAAAAATAGCTTGCTATATGTTGAGAGAGCATTACAATTTCTCCTCGAATCACTAGAGGAAGGGATATCGACGTGCGCTGTGAGCGGTGTTTCGCATTGCCACGTGGTCCGTTAATGCGTCGGGTGGGGTAGCAGGAGAGGCGCACAGTAGTGCCTCTCTCTTGTTAATGCGGTATTATCATATCATTGCGTTCCTTGTTGCTCCCGTAGATTTCTGTCTATACCCCACATAAATTGTTTCCGATACTGTATGTCTGTAATTTGTTATTTGTATTTAGGTACGCACACATTTCATTGTAGCCCTTAAGAAGGCAAACATTTCACCGAAACGTTACCATAAGACAAAATTTATTCTGTTGTTTATTACTACTTTTCAACAGACTTTAAACGTTCTAGTATATATTCTTGTAGCAATTTTCCTGTATAATCGATTTCTTTATGTTCACCCAAAACGAAACCCAAAAAATAATCTTGAGTATCCCAAACTTATTGAAGCTATTAAATTTTCGGGCCATTTCATCTACAGGAACAGTGTGCAATTTGAGATTCCCCAGAACAAATTTTTATTTGCGATGCTCCATTGAGATTAATGACAGCATGAAAATCCAATAAAGAGGGAAATGTAAAACGAAGATAAATTTCTTTTTGAGTTTCAATTAAATATTCGTGTCTCATAATTTTATTCGGAGGCAATTTATACACGTTAACAGTGAAGGCATATACAATAAAGGAAAACAATATAACTGAACGGCGAAAGTCTCGTCTGGAATGTTAAAAGCAAACTGAACTTATACCAAGATTTAGGGTGCATGTTGACGGTTTACGGTGTGAATAGGGAACCCTGAAATAGGCCCGTTTTAGGGATTTGTTGTTTCATTCCACCACCCCAGTTGCACAAATACATTCACGAGAAATTCTGATGGAAGAAAATATCAATGATTCCATGTTCTGTGAAAAGTACCACTTGGGATAATAATTGTGTGTCCATGGATGAATAGGTGACCTTAGCCAGAGTTTTTAGAGGTACAGCTCTAGAATGGTTCATCATACCTTATTGGCCGGAATGAAAAAAAAAAAAACTATTATGAGTTGATGATAGTTCTGAAAAGGAAAAAGTTGTAAAAAAGTTTATTGGCATCATCTCCACCTTCATTATCGTTATCCTCCTTCGTTTCCTCATCTATATCATCCTCTTTAGTTTCTGAAAACTGGTCACTGACGATCACATGAGCTTCTGTTTCAAAATCCGAATTGAATTCCACAAATCGATCATCTAATTGGGCTTATTCACTTTTGTTCTGTTCAAGTGAGACCGGTTATTGTAAAAACTCCGAATACGATCATGCCTGCGAAGTCTAGCATCAAAAGTTGACGATCTATTATGATCGAAGTCGACATGTGCGAGTATAACAATATGCTGTGCATGTCTGTCATACCGTACTTGTAACTGGATTATGGCTGCTGTGACTTTTTGCAAAATGCCGTGTTCGGAAATGATAATAACACTCGCAGCACGCCGCTTCGTGATCTCTGCAGACTTCTTGTCGTTTGTTGGCAGCCTCCTTGATCGTGTAAGCTGTCAGAATTGGTGGTCGTCAAAGAGTGTCAGAGAAAAAGGTGAATTTTCCTTCTTTGATCAACGGAGGGCATATAGAAAACATTTTTATTACAGATAGGTACAACAAAATTGTTGTTTTCAATAAAACAATTGATATATTCATGACAGTTTAGTCAAACTATTTTTTGTATCGACATGAATAATATATTTTTTTCAGGGGAATGGAACTGTATATTTTCTAATCCAGGGTGAACCAGAAGAAATGTGAAACTTAGTAAAATTTGGGAATTAGGACCAAAAAATTATTATGGTTGTAAGAATCCCTGTCGCCCTTACTTTATCAAACGTGAGACTGAGTTTCAATTTAACAGAAAATAAAAAAAAATATAAATCCAATCTTTCATCGATTGCATTCATCAGTAGTTTGAAGAAGAACTAACTGAATCTGATGATGGAGATCAAGCATTTAATATTTCTCTTATTTAAACTCAATTGCTCATCATTGAATTTTATTTTACAGGTACTGCAGATAATGCATATTAGAAAGAAACGAAGGAAATGGAAGACCGCATCATGAAAAAACTGAGGAGATCCAGTGGAAGAAACTCAATTCAGAGATTTAAAATCGTAGTCATTTCAATTATCAGAACTATATATTTGTTTCATGATTTTTGATGTTGTGTTACAAATTTCAGTTCAAAATTCAAATTGTTTCGGAATATCTGTTTCTCATACACTTTTTCAAATGAATTTTAGAACCCAAATGGATGAAAGTTCTTTACAATAATTATATCAATTTCATATCAATGTTCATTGGATATCAACAATATCCACGATGAATATGCAGAAAGTCCATTATATACAGAGCGAACTATGATCACTTACCGAAAATTATACAGTTTGCTCGCCCAACCAAAAAAACTAGAAAACAAAGTAAAATTTAGAAATCTAGACAGAAAAAAATATTCTCTACTTATTTGGCTTCGTTTTCTTTCGTATGAGAGGTTTTGGGTCATCCTGTATAAGGTCTGATATTTTAGATAGAGATAAGAGGTGGACAGAAAAAACAAAATGAAAATATTTTTTCTGGTCACCAAAAACGCGCAAAAAAGTGTTAATAGGTGTTTATTTCATACCAAGAAATAAAAATACAGTTACGGTACATAATATTCACCACCTGTTCTACAGACTTTCCCCGAATAAACAGTTAGTCAGTTAGCAAGAAGATTATCTAAGCATATGAGTGATCGAGAGTGGTGCATGAAATTAATTAATTAGTTTATTGCAATAAGAGGGTGAGCTTAATCAGATATAGTTGATTGATTGGTATATCAATTCATAATTTTTGAATTTGGGAGGGCGTGTTATAAACATAATAATTGCTACCGAATACATGAATAACATTTGAGACTCATTATTGATGAACTTGATGATTATTGAGTGATTTCACAAAAAGCGCCAAAACTCATTTATATTTCAGTTGAGGTCCAGTCCAACAAAGGGGTATTTGACTCGAAAACTTGTCCAAAATAATTGTAAACCCATTTTTCAGTTCGAAAATAAAAAAAAATAAAAAATAAGAGTGCGAATGAGATAATGCATCAAGAAGAAAAAACTAATGACAGAAATATTGTGATATCTTACGTGAAAAAATCAAGATCTCTTTGATTTTATTTGTCAAGATACTTAATGCAAATTTTGAATTCCTATTATTTTCAAAAAAAAAAACGGTGTTTGCAATCCGGAAGACCAAATTTGTTCTCGGATTTGGATTTGGCATATGATTCTGAATATGGTACAATATTTTTTTAATAGAAAACGGCTAGCTCATTCCCACTGTCTTTCTCAGACCTCCTGATTTGTATTAGTAGTTCAAGATTCTGACACAATTTTTCTTCCATCAACGAATATTTGAGTATGCCAACAACATGGATCTCTTAAAAAATGGGCTATTGTTTTAATATATGTTGACGTTTTCATTATATATATTTTTTTACTTTCATACAGTACCCGTCTAAAGTCCGTTGCCCCCCCTACTAATTTTGGAACCACCCGGTATATCGCAAGGAAATTTGAAAAGCTTGAATAGGAGATAAAAACCTACTTTTTCAAGAAAAAAATTACAGCTAAAAGTTTCGAAATGGCAGAGCAATCTTCAATATTTTTTTTTAAATAGAACACTATGGTAGATCATTGTATGATCGGTTAGGAATGATCCAACAATATCAAGTTTGATGCTGTTATCTCCAAAGACTACGAATATATCGCCTATTATGCAAGTTCTCCAACCAGTTCAGGGACATGATTTTGAAATAAATTAAGCCACGTGTGGAAGACGATGTAATTGGAAATGATACTGACGATGATTATAAGTGGAAGTCATGGTTTAGACTAAGAAAAAATGGAAAGAGAAGATAATTTTTAAAATATGGAAGACTCAATAGTAGTCATACAAATATTGCTCTAAAATTATTCATTGTGTAAAAATACCTTCAGTGAGTTGTGGAAAGAAAATGCGCTATTGATGAAGAAATTGTTTTAAAAGATAGATAGGTGGTGAAAAAAATGTAGGTTTCAGTTCTGGAAAGAATGTGACACTGTGAATGGTTTGTGACAGACTCTTAATGAAAACAATTTGGTTTTCAGAGAATATGATTTGTTTCGTATACCTACTGAAGTTGAACTCGAATGCATTTCCACTTTCAGTACTACCAGTTTGTGGTCGTACTGAGTGGCTGAGAATATTGTTTTTAACTGTCAATGAGAAACGAGTAATTTCCAAGATTTTTATCATGTTCCTTCGGGGGACTCGCCAAGTTAATTATCATGTTTATCCAAAACACCTCGTGCTATTACTTTGATTCAAGTGATTATCTTTTGGTTTGAACTGTGCTCCAGATGTCTTTCAAAAGAAAAAAATTGCGAGTTTTTAGAGACAGAAAGTTTTCATTTCGTAGACTCAGTGCCGAATTCGTTGAAGATGATATTCTTGTAAGTTTTACTCTTATTTTTCTCGCATAAGTATATTTGTAGACAAATAATAAATAAATACTGGAGTTAGGAAACTTGACAATTATCAGGAAAATGAAATATTTCTAGATTGCCGTATTATGGGAATACTGGCCCATTGATTCGAAATCAATTGGTAGTAACTCATTTGCTGCAATTTTTTTTGAGCAGTATAGACCTGGAATTTTGAGTTTCGTTCCTCCTCAGCCTATTATGACATATTGTATGGTAGACTCCACCAAGGAATAATAAATCATTTTCTGATGGGAAATTCATTCAATCAATATTGTGCAGTATGATATGTGAAAAAAGTGATTCCCGAGGGACAATGATAGGTTGAGTGTCAGAAGGGCCTATAAACAAAGAAAGATCACCTGGGGAAAAAATTAATAACAGAATCATTCGACGTAGTATTAACGAAAGCCTTCAATATCGATGAAGACATCTCATCTTTCCTATGATTTCTTTTCATAACCTACACATGTCAATAGAAATTGATTATTTGCAATTTTTTTTTTGGATTGTATTCCTTCTTCGAAGCTTTGGACATCTTTTAAGAATGTTATGAATGAAAAAGCTTCGGCATAATTTACCAGATCTAAGTAGCCGGACCAGAGCATTTTTTCGACACTGCAGCATCACCGATGAATTATAATTTGTCTAAATTTAATTTCTAGGAACGTTCTTAGCTCCTCAACAACTTTCGGTAGACCCAACGAAATCAAGACAATGCAAAGGAAGAAGGCGTTACACAACACGAAACCCTGCGTCTAATTATAATATTCCTTGACCGTTATCGCTGTGGTACATCTGACCTGTCAAAACAAACAATTATGCGCGATCCGTGGCCGACTCGGGGTTTATCAAAAGTCGCTATTATTAAGTAGATGTCAGCAATTAGAGATAGCACCTCTACATTAAAGCTAACATATTCAACAGCTGCTAAAATTATTCGTTGAGAAACGAGGCTATGCTTTCTGGAGATAACTATCTAAGTTATGGTCCGTAGTGTTGGGTGACGCACTCCACACACACCCCCGCAGGGTTCTTCCGGTCGCCATTTGCAACTCATTATGCGTTCTATCAATTACTGCAGGAGAAAAGTATCGCAGAGAAGTATTGTATTTTTTGATGATGATCGGCGAGAAATAACAAAACTGCTGCGGCCTTGAAACAATTCAGAGATATCACATGAAAATGATTATGGTCAGCTCATACAGAGGGGTCATATACAGTGCGTCGAATTTTAAATCTGTTAGAGGAAATATTTCTGAAATGGGAAAATATATCAAAAAATGTTCAAACCCTTTTCGTGGCGAACTCGAGTGAGCAGAGAGATATGAGCAAATCTCGATGATACCTACCCAATTTGTGACGCAAAAAATAGAAAAATTTTGTTATTTAGTTTAGCCGTTTTGAATAAAAAACGTCATCGAATCATGTTTCCTCTGCAGGGTGTAATCTACCCAATTAGCAAAACTTGTCTGATAAGAGTTTTATAAACTGCTGAACAACATATTTAATAAAACTTCGAATGTCCTATAACGCCTTTTAAAGCTCTAATACAGTACGTAAACACAAAAAAAGGTTCAAATTATAAAATATTTTGACTCTTTCAAATATAGCTTATAACTGATTTTATCCTCTAAATAAAATGTCCTTATGTGATAGTTACAAAACTATTTTATAATTATTTTAGATTTTCGATCATTTATACAGCCTGTCTAAATATGCGGTTTACATTATACCATTATAATTATATTTCTTAGGGATCCTATAGAGCAGTTTGAAACAATTTTAAGAATAGCTATAGAAACTTAATAAAAATGTTTTATAATAATTATTTAACGCTGTGTGGACAGCGTTCTCGTGATAAACAAAAGTGAAATTTTATACGATATTTTGTTCTCAGTGACGCAACTGACGATAAATATATCGAATAACGTTGACCTAACGTAGAGAAATAAAATTTTGAGGCTAATTGAGATTGATAAACTTCAGATTTCATAGAAAAAAATCTAAGGGGGTCAAATCTGTAGATTTGAAGGCTACAAAATTGATCACATCTTTCCAGTCCAATGGTTCTTATAATGATGATCCAACCATTATCTCACAAGATCGAAATAGTGCGGCGGGGCGCCACCTTGTTGGTAACGAAAGTAATCTTTATTTGAGACTACATTGGATTTTCCAGCTGGCCAACAACTGAAGGCTCTATCGTAGTTCCCAACATATCAAGATACAGTTTCTTGTTCAGATTAATGAATGTTCTATAACTTTATATACAGAGTGGCTAGTTAGTGTGACTCAGTACAGTATCTCGCCTATAATGGAGAGTATTAAAAAAAATTTGAGATAAATTTATTTTTTCGATAAACATTTCCGTGCAACTAGCAATTGCAGCGAAAGCCTTCTAGGAACTCTGCACGGAAATATCATTAGATGTAATTCAACGTTGGTCGTGGTGCTAGCCAGGAAAGTAATTCTTTTCTGATGGAATTTCGGCCCCATTATTCCTATTGTATAGGACTATGGCATTGAGCAGTCCTGGCAGGATATTTTGTTTTTTTACATTATAAGCTCATTGTGAACAATTGCAGATTGCTTTTTATTTTTATCATGGTGGTCTTATCGACCACGCAAGTGGGTATTGCTACTAGTTGGTTGGTTAGTTACTGATGAGGGCAAAACCCAGAAATCGATCCATAGGTGGTCCAAATGTTTCGATCAACATTTCCATGAACTAGCAATTGCAAATAAATCATTGCAAGCTAATTCGTTAGATGTAATTCAACGTTGGTCGTCGTGATATTAGCCAAGATAGTAGTTGTTTTCTGATAGATTTTCGACTCGATTATTCCTATTTTATAGGATTAATGCAATGAGCAGTCCTGACAGGTCATTTTGTTTCTTTACGTACGTAACTGTACCATATTTTTGAATAATTTTTCAAACACTCCTTAGACAGGGTTCTGAATAATCCTTGTCACTGCAGAGAGCTCCACGCGTTCAGTTGTATCCCCCGCGAGGACCTATAGCAACGTGGAGGTTAGAGCCCCAAAGTGCCACTTCAGCAAGGTTCAAATTACTCGTTCTGTCTGCAGATCGAAGCTTCAGCAGCCATAAAAGGATCAGGATACCTGTGGATCATATCTCAAGCCCCATGAAATCCCCAAAGATTATGGATACTCCTGAGATACTTTCGCTAGACACTGAGAGGTCGGCCTTCCTATAGATAATACATATGCTTGGGTTTTATCCGCACTAAATCCGTATTCAAGAAACAGTGTTGGTGCTAGAATGGATACCTGTGGAATATCAGCAATTATCGGTAGAGCATCTTATAGAAAAAGTCCATTTCTGCATATCAGAAGTACCTACACTAGCTCAATTCAGGTAAAGTTTTAATCACACATTTCAGATCTATTAGGAGCTAGACAATACCTATTTTTGTCTTGAATGATTTATATTATCTCTTTATGGAACGAATCATTGATTAATTAGAGAACATGTGATGTACGAGACAATCCAATCAGACCTAGCCATAGCTCTTTCCACCTGGAAATTGACGAGCTATGAATATTTCATTCAAAGGATGAGAATCGCCTTGTAGGTAGTAAGTCTCCTGATACTTTTTTTATTTTCCAGCTGTGGCCGGTAAATAAATAGGATTTGTGCAGTGGACTTCGCCCCTGTATGTGCCCATTAGCGACTACAAATGGCAAAGCTCTCACTACACGATTCACACATTCCCAAAGAAGCTCCAGATAATCCGCATTATCTCCCAAAAACTCCCGACATATTATATACGTCCACTGTTCCATTAACGTTCGCATTCTTTGTGTTTTTATTGAGATGAATTCGCTTCCATTCAAAGTCGAATATTCGATGGAGGTTGCTGGAGTCGAAGAGTTCGTTGGGCAATTTTGATTACAGAACCCATACTAATTATTCTTTTTTCGCAGACCACAATAGATTTTTGAGTAATCCAACATAGGAATATGACTGACGTACTTCATGTTATCAGGAGGTTCAAAAGCAAACCTACAAGTAGTTTAGATGACGTAAACATTAATTTATTTTTTGAATCTTCCTAAAATTACAGTATTCTGGCTGTTTCAATAAATGATTCATTTCAACATGGAATTTCATCCTATATTACTGACACCTCTGAGCAAAAGTGATCAAAAAACTGATTATCTTAATGATTACAGAATTCTTGGGATCTCATAATTAGTTTAGCATCATTCATTTATCGTCAATCCATCAATCAGTAAGATAAATTATTAATAAAGCGTACTTAAATCTTAAAATTTGTATACCTACAATTATATAAATTTACAAAGAAATGAAAAAAGGTAGGTACCTATATAGATGAAAACGCACATTGTACATTTAAAGGCGGGTTGTACAAATCAAATTCACCAACAGTTCAAGTAAACGCGCCTCAGTTGCTAAGGATTAGCCAATAAAATTTGTAGTTCCTTAACAACTAAGCTCAGTTCAGGTGAACTGTTGGTAAGCTTGATTTGTACAATTCGCTCTAACAGAATTGACTATCATTGATGAACTTTTGTAGGCCATGTTATCCACTGAGTAGAAGTTTCTTTTACTATCTTCAGAAACAGTATTCAGGCATTTCTACCAATGTTTTTGGTAGCTTGATAAATAATTTTTTACCCTCAGTATTAAATTTTTAGTCTGCTCTGATTGGGAAATGAACGCAGAGCTATATTTTTTTTTTCTTATAGCACCTGACATGTATTATATATTTTTACTGAATATTCTGTATGGGGATAGATATCAAAGTGAGTATCTTAAAATCAGTGAACAAAGGTTTACAATGAGCAGTGTATTCAGCTCAAGACATAAATCTTATTGCTGGTTTTTGAAGAATCAAGGTAGAATAAAACAGATATTCAGCACAGTAACCCCAGAAAGCTATAACATATTTATTGTTTATTTTTCCGATAACCAGCTGCCATCCCCCTACGAACGGCAGCCCTCAAAAGTCGAAACCTGTGCGAGCCAAAGATCAACGAGGTCTTACCTTTTGAGGTGCAATTCCTAGCACTTTATCGGGTCATCATGAAAATAATCTGAGTCGCTGGGCTTTGAACCCACTCGACTGGTAGCCAAAATGGATGAAAGACAGTGCTTCTAACCCCTCGGCCACCTGGCCCTCTCAGATGTGATTCAACCAAAGAAAAATAAGTCACCCTACCCAATTTTTTCAAATGACACCCTTACATAGCAACCTCATGTCAATTTATTTCTAAGGGTGTGAATATGTAAAGAGGATTTCACAATTGGATTCAAACCTACCATTAGTGAATCATAGGTGAATTTGAAGTATTCAAGTTGAAGCCATGGTAGTTTGAGTCACACGAGTTTTTGTTTGACCTCGCTCATATCAAGTTCGACGCTTATTTTTAAGGAATCAGTATTAGATCACCTCCACATCAATGTCGTATCATCAACGAACATAGTGAACTCTTCCTGAATATCTATACTAGCCAAATCATTGAGGTAAATTAGGAACAATATCGGCCCGAGTACTGACCCTTGTGGGACACCACCTTTGTTAATAGCGGGGTTAGAGTTAATATCTTGCATTTTAAATTTTGTTTCTATCTTAAAACATTTTTGAACCTGCAATGCCAAGCTTCTGAAGCAATATTCCATGGCTGATAAAGTCAAAAATCACAGGATATTGCCACAATAAAAATTGAAATATGGCATCATTTTATTTTTCTTTTCATTTATAATAATAATGAATTAATGAATTGAGTTCATATTGACATTGACAATTTTCCGACTCGGATATATTCTTGATGATATAATCATTTCTAATGAAAAATAGTTTCTAGGATATATCGATCAAACCTACTCAAAATTCTAAAACTGAAATACAGATGTTTCCTACATAATTTTGTTAGGTGAATTCCATGGAAACAGGCTCATCTCGATATTGATATAGAAATTAAACAACTGCAATCACTGAAACGAACATTTCACCTGCGTCTGGAACATCAAAGAGATGAATATTTTGACGCCAGCATCCATTAGTAAACCTTAGGAAACTACATTAATTTATAAATTGTAATGCGCTGCGATTAATTTTATATCGAAAAGTGTATTTATTCAAAGAAACGATTATAATCTGTGTTATGAACTCGATAAATAGACCCGGGAAGAATATATTAACACAAACACGAACGTGTTTAAATACTGAAATGTTTTATAAACACACAAAAACATATGGAATTCTGGATTTCATCTCCAACAAGAGATGAAATCATTATATCAGCGTGTGTGATTGATGGCGTTGCTTCTGATAAATATTACGTGGAGGACATTTCGAATGCAAATTCTTTGGTTGTTTCCATATTGATTATTTATTCATGTGAAAATTATTACATTTATGAGTGACTTCAGACGTTCATCGTCTTAAGGGTTGAAAGATTTCTTCTTTCCATTTTTCACCACGTTTCAGTTGCTTGAATCTGCAATCGTCTTCAGGTGAATACTGACAAATTTAGAATCTACACGATGTTTTATAGGTCTGCCGGTAATTACGTTGTAATTACGCGCGTTCTTGTGGCGAACGTGTTTTCGGGGGTAATACCACGAGTGGTCGCAACACTATCTTTAATATACAGTGTGACCCATTTGAGATGGAAGCACCCTTATAAAACTTACATTTTTCAACCGATTGGAATGATTTTTGTTTCGGTAGATAGACATCCAAGAAGTCTACTAGGACACCAAATTTCATGAATAAATCTCCATTTCCAGGGCCAACTAATTTTATTTTTCATGGTAAAAAATCTTGAAAAATTACTAGCGATTTTGTCAGAAAAAATTCGACTACACCACTGGATTCACGACATTTTCATATGGTGCATATGTAAATTACGTTGAAATGCGACAATGAATAAAAAAGTTATAAGGGAATGAAATTTGAAAAATATGACGTTCAAATAACCCACCAATTCGATTTCAGAACTTTATTCAAAACTTTGACTACATCACTGTATTGAGGGTGTCTCGAAATATCACTGACTATAATTTAATTGAAATCTGTTGATAAATAAAAATTATTAGATAAAATGACATTTTCCTGAAAATCCATTAATATATTTTTCAAATTTTATTATCTTATAAATTTTTTATTCATTTACAGATTTCGATGAAATTTTGACTAATGATATATCGAGACCTCCTTAATACAGTGGTGTTTTTCGAATTTTGATAAAAGTTCTGAAATTAAATTGGTGGGTTGATTAAACGGATTATTTTTCAAATTTCATTTCCTTATAACTTTTTTATTGACTGACGCATTTCAACGTAATTTACATATGGATCGTTTGAAAATGGTGCGAATCCAATGGTGTAGTCAGATTTCTTCTAAAAAAATTGCTAGTAATTTTTTTAGATTTTTGACCTTGAAAAATAAGATTAGTTGGCCCTGGAAATGGAGATTTAATCATGAAATTTAGTGCCCTAGTAGACTTTTTTAATGTCTACCCAACGAAAAATAAATTATTCCAATCGGTTGAAAATTGTAAGTTTTATAAGGGTGCTTCCATCTTAAATGGGTCACACTGTATATATACTATAATCTTTAACTCGATCAAATTGCTTTGAGGTAACACCACGAGTCCCGAAGCAATTTGATCTCGTTGATTTCTGACAGAATTATCGATTGTATTGTGAGCACGAGTCGTATTTATTGAGATAATTTCACGAACCAACCAAGTTATTATTTGAAATTTGATCGAGTAAACAAAGTGAATTCTTCAATAGTTGCAACTAATGAATAATAAACATGAAGTCTGTCAACCTGACGTTTATGTCATATTAGATTACAAGATGTATCATTGCTGTTTATATTTGTGGTTGACTTGATGACGTGGTCTTTCCGGATCGGAAAGAAAGGAAGCGTGTACTTTCGCGAAATCCCATTCTGATTGGTCCTCATATCGCAGGAGACGTGACTTTCATATAGTGAGTGAAATTGTCGCGCTAATTCTTCCTCCAAAACGGTCCATTAGCGGTCTCCATACGTTTTTAATTTTCACGCTCGGTCGACTGAAGGCACCATTGACAACGATATAGGCGATTTCAATAAATTTGCGTTTGAACCAGTGTTCTTCTCTATGAAGAACATTTACTACAGAACAGTGTACTAGCTCGTATGTACTGACATATTGTAAGATAAAATCTGTCAGGCTGTCAGGTATATAGTGCTAGAGGTAGCTCTGTAGTCGGAGCACCTGTTCTGGAAATAGCCTCCAGTCTGACTGATCTGAAACAGACCATCCATATTATGTATTCCGTAGGGATATCAGTTCGGACAGAAAGGCAAGTACTCAAAGACTAATGAACTCCTCTGACTTCATATGCTTGACAGGTTAGGTTAGAATCTTAGTAACGGAGCCCAAAAATATGCTTCGTTATACAATAAAACGAGCCAGTGGTTGAAACTAGTGGTACCCAAGGTTTTGGTGTCACAATTAGTAAATATGAATTTTTTTTGGTATAGGTGGAATACGAGGTGGAATATAATGTACTCAAAATGACCTTCGAACGATATCTCGTAATATGTTCAACGATCTCAATTCATTCTTCCAGCCGTCCATTTTCGAAGATATACAACATACCATTTTGAATAATGCAGTCAGCGAAGTGTAATCAAAATTTTGAATTAATTGGGTTTCCGCGTGTACACAGCCTGCCGCGATTAGCATACAATATGAGAGCGTAGGCGGAAATGTTGTTGCCCCCCATCATGATGATGATAAATTGAGGCTTTCATTTCTAACAAATTATAAACGAACCAACCACACTCAACGGCAGAAACACTATATTACGGAGTTGCATATCAAGATCTCACGCTCATTTCAGCTAATAACACGGCCAACGTTCCACCATGATTTTCCTTTCTAGAAGCCGTTTACGCAACAAATTGTAAGGGGAAATTAGCATCGGGCAAAAATTATATAGCGTTACATGACGCGCTTAGAAAATGGAGTTACTCGACGCTTGAGGAGGAATTTCATTTTAGTGAATACTTTAAAAATTATAATAATCTACTATTATAATTTCGTTTTTCTACTAAAATGGCACCGATCCGATATGTACCATGCTAAATAATCGATTAATCACAGATTCACCATCTATGTTCAAAAAACAATCTTTCTCCACAACTGTTCCAGAATTTGCCAACACTTCTTGCTGTCTTCTGGATTTTGGGTATATTTCATTCCATCACTTGTTATGTTAGCGATAACATTAGCATGACATCATAGTGACAAGATGTGAATTGAATAGTAATTTATGTATCAAGTGAGTAAAGTGATGCTTTTTTAAAAAAAAACACTTCACTCACGAGTTTCATACATTATTTTTTCTACAACTGCCAAAAAAAATAACCAATTCATATTTTTTTGCAAATATGAAATGAAGTTGGCATATTTTTATTGATTCATTATTCGAATAAAGTTTGAAGAGTATGCCGGAGAGTTGAGTTTCAAACAAATGAAACGAATAATTTCGACAGAGACGAAATCCCTTTCTCTTCACAGTGTCCCGCAAAATCGAAAATTTGAAGCGAATATTAAAATAACATATTCATCGAGATCAATATTATTATTATTAATGTTGACTTGACTTTCGAATAACTAGTCCATCGAAGTAACTTTTCATTTTTTTAGATTTGTATTCAAAATAAATAAAAAATCCTCGTGAAGCAACGAATACCTTTTTCTTTCTTTGAACTATGTCAAGGAAATCTCATATTTGCACTATCGACGATTTTCTCCGTTCAATCTTCATTACTTTTCATTTCTACCTAAATTAAATTTATAGTTATCAAGAATTCGTTATCTGGATTGATGCCCAATTTCACAAATTTCATTAATTATTGTTGTCAACTAGTTTCTGACGGCCAAACAACCATAGCTACCTTGGATTACCTAGGGTAGATTAGGTGCAATAGTTCCTTAGAGGTATATGCTATTATTTTGACAATATATCGATTTGAAATAACGAAAAATCGTGTCACCTGGTAATTGATGCTTTACTTCTAGCCGTATTCAACAGAATACTCTTTTGCACGGCCTCATCTATGATACCAATGGACATTTGTCCCCAACGATTGCTCATATTGATAAATAAAGATAACTAGTCAAAACACATAAATTTGACGTTTATAATTTAAATCATTATTTTTACTTGACAAAAACAAAAACTAAGCAGGTTTATCACCGTGAAAATACAGCGACAAGCTATATTTTCACTGTAGTTCCGATTCTATTGGCTGAATTTCAAAATTTGAAATACACTGATTGGTTGTGAAGCAAGGAAATATATTGTCGTCCTAAATATAATTCGTGGTATGATTAAAAACCTATAATTTTTTGGAATATCAATTCATTGGCAATCCCAATGCAAGAAAATACAACTCGTACTGCGGACTCGTTGTATTTTCAGCTTTGGAATTGCAATTCATTAATATTCCAAAAAATTATCGGTAATAATCATACCACTTATTATATTACCCCTGAATATATTCGCCGAGATAGTTTAGAATTTTGATAATACTCATTTAATAGTAAGAATGCTACGAATATAAATGGTGAAACATTTGTTTATCAGATACTTATAGGTTATTAGTTCCCAAAGAAAATAAGAACTGGTTTTATGACAGGATTTCGTTATTATTCGGATCTGTCACTGTTGTTGCATGAAACTGTCGGTTGCCTAGCAACAGCAGTTAAAAAAAGTGCCCAGGATGATCTGGTGAGCCATCTGATCATTCCGAATTCAGTCAACACCAAGTACAGTATTTTATGTTACACCATAAAACGGTGTGAAATATGTCGGTGCTATTTTTCACTCTAATTATCAGGACCTATATGGACACCGAATGGTGTTATCTGGGGTAGTCTGGTGTTATTTTTTTACAGTTGTAAATGCCCAACTCGGAGGCCTCATTTGTAAATTTCCCGGTAGTCACTTCCTCCCAAAATCCGATGCTGCACCTGTTTTTTTTTGGAACGGATCTCTAGTCAAGGTATTAGTTCCTCCTGAATCTTTTTAGTAATTTTTGTATGAAATATGCCCGCTAACCAACCACCTACATCTCGCTACCGGGCCAAGCAACCCTACAACTCCAACCCCATTCCCATATCGCATCCTACCTGATGGCTGTATTGGCGAGGTATCTCAATGACTGGGATGCTGCAAACGCGAATATTAGAATCCCGAACCGAGATTTATAGGCGATGTCGCGCTATAAGCCATTGCAATCTTGGATAATGGGCCTCGCTTCTGCTACTACAGAACTAACATGGCGGATGGGAATTAATTAATTAGCTCGCAAAATAAAGACCATAAATTCGCATAGCGTCACAAATTATGGGCGCGATAGGGAATGTCGCGAAATAAAATAACCATATCTGCCCGCCCGGTTGCTTTTCTCGCTCTCTTCGCCTCTCCTCCGTGGATTTTTAATGTTGCTGAAGCAGTTCGGAGCTTGTCTCAAATTCAAATCAGGCCGAAGAAAAAAAGGCGCTGTTGTTATTTTTAATGAGAGCAGAGACGATGGGAGTGCTTTGGGTTGATTGTCATACGGTCTCGGTTTATTCAATTTAATTTTAAAAAAATTCTTAGTGAAACAGTTCTGATATTTCTTGTGACATCTATGTTTTCATGGAATATCGAGATAATTCTATTTTATTTTTATCCTTATCCTTTCCTTTATCCTTTTATATAATTATTGTTCGTTGTGTTGATTCCTATACAAACAATGAAGTACAAAAGTAACTCATGATGTATCAATATGAAATATATGCATTTTGCTAACGCAACCACCAACACCGGCTGAAGGTACTGGTCCATATACTTTCCTGTCGCCTTGGGTTGGATGAACTTGGAGCTTGCAGCTTCAATGTACCCCATTACACCAAGACCGAGTTAGTGCATATTTAACTCGTTCATCTATTTCATAAAATTTGCAATATGCTTTCCGCTTTCGTTTACATAACAAAAGTAACAATATTAAATACTAGTTCATGAAGGATCCAAGTTCAAAAAATCGTTTATGAATATTTGGTTCAGTTCAAGAGTTAACATCTGGAGATTGTTGTCAGTGATTGAAGATTTTTTGTTTTTAAAGGTTCTTTGTATATATTTTGAAAATCATTTGTGATGAAGCATTTAGAAATTATTGAATATGGTTTCCTGTAGATAAATGAGTGAAAGTTGAGTATAGTAGAAAAGTTAAAGTGTATATTGTTCATGAAGACTTCTAATTTCTCATGCAAATATAACATGTGAGTATATGAGTACCCAAAATGTGTTTTATCCCACTTAATATACTTAACCCTTCTACGATATTTACGGAGAATCCGATGGATATTTTAGATAATATATATGGAATAATTATACTCAAGCAGGAATCAGTACCCTCTTTGGACCATATGCAACGATTTAAGGCTACTGAGACAAGTCTCACTTTATACATGCCAAAGAAAAACTGGGTTTTACTCTTGTCTCTGTTTTCAACTCACACGTAATCCCGGCAACTTCTTCAGTAAATGTTGAAAATAATCGCTCATACACATCCTTCATAAAAAATGAAGTATATGATGTCAATCTTGATATTTGCACTTCACAATAGTGTTATTGAAAATATATGTAGGATATGAATAATATATTATTTTCAACATTTACTGAAGAGAATGCCGGTTTTATGAGTTAGTTCAAAATATGGCAGGAGTAAAACAAAGTTTTTTTTGCATGTATAAGTGGGACCTGTCATATTACTCTAAAATTGTTGCATATAGTCCAAAGAGGGCTGCTTTAGTATAATAGTTCCATATTTACTAAATTATTTATGATTTTCGGATGATCCGCAAACATCTCCGTGAAGTGCGACAAAACACATTTCAGGTACACAAATACTCGCATATTATATTTGCATGAGAAGGTAGGAGTCTTCAGAAACGATATAAACTTTTCCTTTTCCTTCTCCGATCATTTTTAGCAGAGTTGTGACCAATCAAATATTAGGCTCCGCAAGAACTTTCAGCGGTGGGTAAGCGTGAACCTGAAATTTGATGTCGGCGTTCAATCACGTTTTCTGATAAACGATCTCAAAAAAAATACTGGGAATAATTATCATATACTTTCCAAGATTACAGCAAGAATCTATTCATTTATTTTTGAACAAAAAAAAAAAAAGTTTACCCCTGGAATTTCGGTAAATATTTTTTTTCGTGTTTATCTTGGTTCCAACAACTAGCATACTAAGTTTAGTGCTACAATCGATCCTCGTCTCAAAACCCAATCGTACCGGATTATTATCTAATTTTTGGGTTCTAATGGCACTTACTTAGGATTTTCATCAGTGGAAGGTTAAATTTAAAATAATCTGCATAGATATACAGCAGTCTTGTGAACGCAGTAACTTATCGGGCAAATTAATTAATTTGCCCTTCTACACTTGTACAGATTTCTTTGGATTAACATTTTTTCATTTTCAGATTGTGGAAGGTCATAAACCCAAAAAATCATGTCAAGAAACAAAACTGAAGTTATATCTGTCGAAATTTGTTTCGGGCTTATTCCGACAAAGATGAATGTGATCAACTGGAGACTATCTGAACAAATGAAGAATTGAGTGATCCTCCCTTGGCCAATTCATTTCAATACCTAATCGACTCGGCTCTGGCCAGTAGGGCCGGTAGCCGGTAACCACCGATTACCATACAATACGCTCTCGTGGGCGTAGGTGGAAGTAAGGTGGTGCTCGAAATGACGAAGTGCTAATTTCCTACATCTGACCGCTCCACCTGTGCCTCAAGGCTCTCTACCGAACGCGTCGCTCTTCCACCCACCGACCGAAGCAGGTGCCCCGGCGTAGAAGCTCGCGTTATGACTTATGCTAATCGAGCTACACATGCAAATGCGCTCGTAAATCCTTCTCCGGGCGTTTATGGCCCTCTATAGAGGCCCCGATTAAGATTTCTTGTGGCCCGGCCTCGGTATCCGGTGTGCGAGCACGCCGGAACTGCGTTGCTGCTGCCGGTGGACGAGGGACGGTCGGTAAATCATGCGACATACGGGATTCGAAAACAAAAAAAAAAACAAAACACAGAATGACATTCAATTTTTCATTAGCATATAGGTATTAGACCGTCAGATAATGACATATTTTGCTGACTCACTTTCTCTCTTTGGTTAAAATACACCACTGGAAATTATGTCAGTGTTGAGCTCAAAAAATTAAAGTGTGCTAGGCATATGAAAAAAAAAACTCAAAATTTTCCGGCTGGAAAATTAACTTAAACAGCTGACCGGCTTATGGGAATTTTTTTTTTGGCGGGTTCCTAATGATATCAAATTTCATTCTGTCGATTGTCGTTAGCCAGAAAATGCCTCAGCAACTGAGTATTATTTTACAACATGGCGCCCTTATTTCAACCCTTTACGCGCAAACCTTACGGCTTTGTTGACATGATTTTTTGGGTTTATGACCTTCCATAATCTGAAAATTAAAAAAAAATTAATCCAAAGAAATCTGTACAAGTGTGGAAGGGCAAATTAATTAATTTGCCCGATAAGTTACTGCGTTCACAAGACTGCTGTCTTGAGAGAAATCAATTTTTGTCAGTAACGAGATCTAATTAACAAAGAATACTTCTCTTTTTTTTGAAAATTGTTGACGTTTCAGAGACTGTATCTGCCTCCGTTATCAAAACTTCTTGGAAAGACGCTGAAGAAACTGAATTTGAATTGTGGTTTTGGAAATAAGATCTTTCTTTGACAGAGTCAAATGAAATCTGTTATACATTCTTTTGATTGACATTTGGTATCTTGATACATAGGGTGTTCGGTATCAATCAATTACCATTCTATTAGTTCTTATTTCATCTCTGAGGAGAGGTAGCCAGGTGCGGTCCATTTCGATGGAATTGGTTGAAAAGCAGTTGTTCGATAAAAAAATGCACGCAGTTTCCTTTAACTTTCTTTTTTCTTGATTTGATTCTCTCAATAAAATTTTGGTATTATCTAGCATCTAGCTAATCTAGCGTTTCTACTAGTTTGTTTGTTGTGTTCTGCGTTCTGCACATTTAATATTATTATATAGTTCTCGGTACAATAATAATATTGTAGTAACTAAACATTTAACAGTTGTGTTGTTAAAATAAAATCTAAAATCTTGTCAAACATCCTGTCAAGAAAACAGACGCTGGCTTTGGATTTTTCGGTGTGTAAAGTTAAAAGTGCGAAATAGTGTAAATGATGAATGTGTTTTTTATTTGTAGATATCAGGCAGTCATGTTGTATTTATGGGTGAGTAGAGATTGAATTAGAAAATAGATAATAGGTATACCTACTTTACTAAGAACATGATGAAACATAACCTCCAAAAACACAATACAATTTACTAACTTTCCTGTTGTTTGAGGTGCTGCAGATAAAGCAGGATTGTCGCAGAATTATACTGCAACTGAAAAATCAGTTCAATTGTGGCTGAAGAGAGCAACTGATCGGATGAGTGCTGACCAGAAAAAAAAAATTAAATTAATGAACCGCTTGAAGTGATATACCGAGAAGTATACTTCTAATTTTTGTGACAATTTTATTTATTTTATGTATCGAGTACTTACTGTTCATAAACCTGTTATTCTTCAGATAATATAGAAGAAAACCTGTAATTTTTCAGATTAATATAGAACGTTTTGATCGTGATTTTCATTTTATTTGTACTTACTGGCAATTTTCGAGATCTTTTATTGATCTATCAGTGATGTGTTTATCATTATCGGTGTCTGGTCACAAATTAACATTATTTATGATAGAATTCAAAATATTCATGAAAACTATGTTCTTGTACCTACATACGTTAAAGGTCTTCAAATGGTCCTGTTCAGACCCAAAATGGTCTTAAATCGGACGTCCTATGGACATCTGGTTTTGTAACATCGTATATCCGTAGGATGTCCATAGGACCTATGCCCTAGGACATCTGTAATGTCCGAAACGAACGTCCTGCGGACGTCCATGGGACGTACTTGTGCTATCTGGGAGGTTATAACCTCCGAATCAACGATTCTCTGGGCATTATTGTGCAGTCTGAAGTGACTATTTGACTTTCAAGGAGAGGGTGAGACGCAGGAAAAGTGAAACCGTGAAACTTAAAATTCAAATGCCTATGGTTTTGAAATGACAAATTGCGTTTTCACAGTATTTTCTCTTATCCCAAAGCATTTCAGTGTTTGAGAAACGATTTTTTATTAATCTTTGATGCCTCCGAAAGTAATGATAATTATAACTAATCATGGATTCAACAGAAGTCTCAAGAATGGTGGAGCAATGCACCAGGGATGAGACAGGCCAAAGAGTTTATCAAACAACCGCAGCCAACATTCACAGACTATCTACTAATCCAGAAGAGGAACACTACTAGAATAGTAGTAGGACTGGTCACAGGGCACTGTAGGCTCAACAAACATATGAGTACAATAGGCCTGGCAGAAGAAATGCTATGCAGGTTCTGTCAGGAATAAGAGGAAACATCAGTACACCTACTATGCCACTGCGAGGGCTTGTCAAGGCAAAGGTTTCTAACGCTGGGAGAAGAAAAACCAAGAGCTCCCAGATTCATGGGAGTTCTAAAAACTAGCCTGTGGAGTCTCGTGAAGAAGACAGGGCTAGACAAAGAACTCTAAATGATCTTGAGGACAAACACAATAGATCTGAAAAGGTCGCGGTGTAGAGGATTTCTGTCACGTCATTGCAGAACCCTGTATTAAAAGCTCCCAACTACCTACTTGCTACACGGCAATTATGCGAAATCACAGACCTGTGCTTCCTATGTTCGTCGATAGCAAATGTGTATATCATGTCATAGCGAACGACACGTCTTGGTCCGTTGCTTTGAATATGGACAATTCTAATAACTGCTATAATATGCAAAGCGGTACATGGGAAACGTATTTAATGTTTATAATTTCGCAAGAAATCAACCACTCTCTAATTGGAGTTGAGTGTCTTGAGTGGTCGTCGAATATTATTTGCTTTCGAGTTTTGTTATGGGAACGTTGCATTTGATAGTATTGTCCCGATTCTGATTTTCATATAAAACTTCTGGAAACATTTTCTGTTTAGGATTGTGAAAAGAATCGGTTCAGAAAGAAATAATACATACCTAACCCTGCCACATTCCCATACTACAAAAATCAGGGAATCAAGCCTAAAACTTCCTCGATTCCAACATCATTATCATATAGGAATATACAGGGTCCTGCAGCAAGGGCGCGGTCTTCCATATCTCCATTATGGTAATAGTAAGATGGATCATTCTTTGAGCAAAATGATACTATTTCCTGTGCTCTACAAATTGAAAATGATGGCACTCACACAGGGTGTCCATTTTATTTGGGCTGGTCCGAACTTTGTTTTTTTTAAATAGCAATCAGTATTTTTTATCAGTTTTTCGGTTTCTGCATGAAAAATAAAAGGTACTTTATATGGATCTTTTTTTCGAAAATATTGACGGTTTTCGAGATTTTTAGCATGACAGCTTTTTTTCCCAAAATTCGTCACTCATACTATTTGAAATTATGAAGTTATGCCAAGTTCTATTGTGATGAGTTTTTGATCAAATCATGTACGTTGATGACTATCTCAAACGATATATCAAAAATCGACCTGTGATATACAGGGTGCGAAAAATAGCTTTCCAAATATTGATAGCTTTCAAGAATACTAGAAGCACTTTTTTGACGAACATTTTGTCTATTGGTGTACCTGAACAATTATTAGATTGATTAGATATCAGTATTTTCTACGATGTAAAGTTTATCACTTTTTTTTTAATAAGGTGGAGAAAGAGATTAAAATGCCTTATTGAATCTTTCCTGACAATCTTCTTTTTTGTGAGCGGCGAAGCTCAAAGGAAATCTGTTGTACGTCTGCAAAAAAAATCTAATGGACTAATATCAGGCCATCGGGGAGGCCATTGATGTGGTCCATTGTTTGCTATCCGAAGATCGTCAAAGTTATTCTGTAGAAAGTTATTCACAAGGGCAATATTCTGTGGTGGAGCTCGGTCGTATTGGTAACACAGATGATGGCGCAGCCAGGATTTCAGTTTGGGGGGGCTGCACATACAATTTATCAGATACCAGAGCTTTTTTTTTTTCGTCAGCCGGATGTTATGAATAACACCTACAAGCGAACTGTTAGGCACGCGAACGATAACATCATCTTGTAGAAAATGTTCTCAGCTTTCTTTCTATATACCTATGTATTTGATGGTCGCAAAATGGGAAAAATGTAAAAGATGCGCTAGGATCCAGCACATAAAAGCACATAAAACCGCAATCGAAAAATACTTCCAATTTTTCCCGTATTCTTCGCCATCAATTTAACAAGACGCAGTAATTGAAAAATGAAAAATAATAAACTTAAAAATCTGTCCAACTCAAAGTGCACACAATCGTAAAAACGCCCACCAAATCTTTGATTGACTAGCAATCGATTTCAAATTTGGTCAGCGTATAGAAAAAAGATTGAAATTGACGAATATAACATAGAAAAATATCATAAAAATTTTTGGCGGGAAAATGGCTCCTTCAACCTTTAGATGACATTTTCATCCGATGACAGTATCGAGATAAAGAAATCCTGCAAATGCCAATCGATTAAACATGCCGAAATTAGTATATACTGTGATTTTCGAGTCGATCGACACAAAATTAATTTTCAGACGAAAAAATATCTATCTAAAAATGGTCAAAAATCCAAAGTCATCAGAATCACTCGAAATTACCACCGATATACTCAAAATTTCATGCTGATTCCGAAAACGTATGATTTAAATATGTTTGGATACACGGTGTGCCATAAAACAAAGATAAATGTGCAATAAAAATTGTATCGCACGAATCCGGCATCCTATCACACAAAACCACCTATAACACCTACAAGCGAACTGTTAGGCCAGCAAACAATAACATCCTCTTGTAGAAAATTTTCTTAGTTTTTTTTCTATATACCTATGTATTCAACAAATATGTCTCGATATGGTCGCAAAATGCAAAAAATGTAAAAGGTGCGCTAGGATCCTATCCTAGCACATAAAACCGGCAAAAAAAATACTTCCGAAAATTCTAGAATTTTTTAAATATTTTTCCCGTATTTAACGCTATTGATTTAACATGACACAGTATTTGAAGAATGAAAAATAATAAATTTGAAAATCTGTCCAACTCAAAGTGCACACGTTCGTAAAAACGCCCACCAAATCTTTGGTTGACTAGCAATCGATTTCAAATTTGGTCAGCGTATAGAAAAAAGATTAAATTTAACGAATACAGCATAGAAAAAAATCAGAAAAATTTTTGGCGGGAAAATAGCTCCTGCAACCTCTAGATAACATTTTCATCCGACGACAGAATCGAGAAAGAAAAATTCTGCAAACGCCAATCGATTCAGCATGCAAAAATTAGTATATGCTGTGATTTTCGAGTCGATCGACACAAAATTAATTTTCAGCCGAAAAAATATCAAAGGGTTATACCTTAAAAATGGCCAAAAATCCAAAGTCATCAGAATCACTCGAAATTACCACCGATATACTCAAAATTTCATGCTGATTCCGAAAATGTATGATTTGAATATGTTCAGATACACGGTGTGCCATAAAACAGAGATAAATGTGCAACAAAAATTGTATCGCATGAATCCGGCATCCTATCACACAAAACCACCTATAACACCTACAAGCGAGCTGTTAGGCCAGCAAACAATAATATACTCTTGAAGGAAATTTTCTTTCTATATACCTATGTATTTACGAAATATTTCTCGATATGGTCTCAAAATGTGAAAAATGTAAAAGCTGCGCTAGGATCCTATCCTAGCACATAAAACCCGTCAAAAAAAAACCTCCGAAAATTCTAGAATTTTTTCAATATTTTTCCCGTATTCTACGCCATCTTTTCAATAGTCATTTGGAGGCTTGGGGGGGGGCGCAGCCCCAAAGCCCCCCCTGGCTGAGCCAATGGTAATAACAATGAATCCACATTGACTTTGAAACTGTCTTTAACGAAAATTGGAATTCCTAAATCAAATCAATAAAAATTCTCAAATAAATTCCTTCTATTTGGATCATCACCTGACTTTAAATTTTATAGTGATGGGAATTAATACGGATAGAACTTATGTTTCCTCAAATTCAGTTAAGGAATTTTCAGTATACGCTCTGATGCCTCTGATGCATCCATCCCAGGGCTTTTTTGGCTGTCACAGGTTCAATAAAAAAAATCGGGAATTCGATATAGCAAATTTCAGTAATGCACAGTTGCTTTGGAAACTGCCACAATTACCTAAGTAGTCTACTCGGTACGAAATTATACACAACAAAAAATCTCGGTGGGATAAAAAAAATACACTGGTATTTTTTTACTGTTAATAACGTAATATGTATAAAGGATCCACAAAGCTACAATAAAATCTTCAAATCTGTCAATACACTCAGTACAAAATTATATCCAGATTCTTTTCAGGGATATTGAATACGATGTTTTCATAATATTGATATCCACACAAATAAATCGAGGAGTATATTTTGTAGTACATCCACCAAGTTGAACCGTGTCTGTATATGGAGGGCGAGCACAGATAAGTAGGTTAGAACCCCCTAGGGTGTTCTCATACCGAAAACTCGATCGTTCTTTCACTTATCCTCGGCAAATATAGAAAATGTGAGCTGGAGTGGATGTGAAATTTTAAAATCCTCAGAAACCGCGCTTGAATATTCCATTTCACAGGTTTCCGAACGGTCCAATATACGAGATGGAAATATTGGCCAGCTCTTTTGATGATATTCATAAATAAATGAAGCGGGAGCTGTATAGTTTAGTCAACATGTGGATTGCAGTCTGTATCCGATAATGAAAAAATGTAATAATCTGTTGAAAAATAAAATATGAACAGTGTCATTTGATTCGGAATAACCTGTGGATGATTGAAGAAATACTAAAGTTCCGCTCGCAGAAATTGCAAAAGTTATAAACAACCAACGGAAAAAAGTGGGGTTTGGTTTTTGCAAATATCTCAAAAACTAACCGAGAGTTTCAAAATGTAAAAAAAGGTTTCAAAAGTGAAAGAAAGTCCCAATTCTGTAGGACCAAGACCAAGACCAAGACCAAGACCAAGACCAAGACCAAGACCAAGACCAAGACCAAGACCAAGACCAAGACCAAGACCAAGACCAAGACCAAGACCAAGACCAAGACCAAGACCAAGACCAAGACCAAGACCAAGACCAAGACCAAGACCAAGACCAAGACCAAGACCAAGACCAAGACCAAGACCAAGACCAAGACCAAGACCAAGACCAAGACCAAGACCAAGACCAAGACCAAGACCAAGACCAAGACCAAGACCAAGACCAAGACCAAGACCAAGACCAAGACCAAGACCAAGACCAAGACCAAGACCAAGACCAAGACCAAGACCAAGACCAAGACCAAGACCAAGACCAAGACCAAGACCAAGACCAAGACCAAGACCAAGACCAAGACCAAGACCAAGACCAAGACCAAGACCAAGACCAAGACCAAGACCAAGACCAAGAGAAGATTTTCGATTTCGAGTGAAAAATTTAAAACCTACCATATGAAAAATAAACAATGAAATATAATTCCATAATATTTTCCAACAGATTTTTCTTAATTTTGACCAAGACTCTCTCGGACTCTCTTGTCTTGGCCTCGAAAGAAAAATAATGAACTTAAATCTACTCAATATTAAGAAAAATCTGATGAAAAATGTCATGGCATTTTATTTCAATTGTTCATTTCTTATAAGGTGGGTGGGTTTTTAATTTTTGTTCACCCAAAATCGAAAATACATTTTTCAAATTCAGTATTGCAGTTTTACAGTTTATAACAAGCAGGTGTATGTTGTAAGGTCGCAGTGGCCTGAAGATAGAAAAAAATAATAATACAAAAGTTATTTGGTTTGAATTTGAAATTTTTGGAAATAGTTGATAATGCGTTGTTGTCACTTTCAGCTAAGCTTGGCAACGATATCTTATTTCAAATAAATTATCCTGTATATTAATGCATACAAGATTTCTTCAAAATTATATTCTTATGGTGAAATGAGAAATTTATTTCGCTCACTTTATCCGTACAAATTGACAATTGTTAAAGACTGACAAATACGAAATATCTATTATACAGTTCATGAGAGCGTAAAGAATAGCTTGCTATATGTTGGGGGAGCATTACAATTTCTCCCCGATTCACTGGAGAAAGGGATATTGACGTGAGCTGTGTGCGGTGTGTTACATTGCCACGTGGTCAATTACTGCGTCGGGTGGGGTAACAGGAGAGGCGCACAGTAGTGCGTCTCTCTTGTTTATGTGGTATCATCATATCGTAGCGTTCCTTGTTGCTCGCGTATATTTATATCTATATCTCAGATGAATTGTTTCCGATACTGTATGCTGTAATTAAGGAGGTCCATTCCAAAATTCGCCTCATCCTCTATTCAATAAATATGAGTTAGTGGCGTCTGTGCATTCAATATGTGGAACTCTATATCCTGAATGTGTCATAATTTTTCAAAACTCGACTTATTTTATTTAAAAATATATTTAAAAAATGGAAATCATTCTATTTAATGGTTATATCTCCTAACATGGATAAGGCGAGTTTTAGAATGGACCTCCTCAATTGCCTGAATTTTTTCAACTCTTATTTTTCATATTCAATATGTTTAAATAATATTTATTGGGTACGTTGTGTGGGCGTTGCAAGCAAGCTGAAGTACCCGTTTTCGGCCGTATTTTCATCCCTCTGGAAAAATTATAAATATTGGTCCCACAGTTCCAAGAGTAGAGACTTAATTTTAGAAAATTTCCTCTCAATATCTCAATTAGTTTTTGAGATATTTGCACAAAACCAAAAACCTTTTATTTGTTTATAACTTTTGCAACTTTTGCGAGCAGAACGTTATTTTTTTCAAAAATTTTCTACATGCTATTCCGAGTTAAATGACCTTGTTCATATTTTGCCGAAACTGCTGAAAAAAGTTAACCAAAAAATCACTTGTTAACTAGACTAGTAGCAGGCCTTGACTAGATGTGATGTATCGAGCTCTATATCAAACCTGAAGGGATTTGGCGTTGAAGACGCTCATCGAGCAGAGAAGTGGGTATTTATTCATGTCGTAGTTGATGGGATCTTTGATCTTTTAATTTATGTTATTATGAATGGGTGAGAGGATTTAATTTACGCCACTCTGGAGTGATTAACGGATTTAAGAGCACGCTCGGCTGATTTTTAATCACTCCGCTTCATTATATGTAATATTTCTGAGGCGATTGCTTACTCACAAGTTGCCCGAAAGGTTGTGATGCCAACAAATATGAATGTGAGCGAAAAACTAATATCGGTCGATTTTGTAGTGTACTATTTGTCAATGTGTATGTACTACAGAACTCCCAATTTTTCATTTAATACACTGTGACCATTTGAGATGGAAGCACCCTTATAAAACTCAAATTCTACCGTCGTATCCCCATCTTTCCCGAAAATAAGATGGCTGCCAAAAAATGTTTAAAAATTAACAAGAATAAAAATGATTGAAAAATTGTGGAAATTCAAACGATCGTCTTTAGGCGGGAGGATGTGACGTCAAAATACATGTCAACAAAGATTATTCAAAGAAAAAATATATTTTGGTAGGTTTGCAGTAACTTGATAACTCTAGATAAACTGGTCAACGACAAGTCAATACTATAAAACTAATTTTTTTCGGCAAAGTAGGTACTTCCCGGACGCTTTTTCTTTGAGATAGTAGCACTTTCCGGACAAGTCCGGTAAGTACGTACTAGGTCGGGATGTACGTTCTAGGCAGGAAAGTGCTCAAATCTTTATATATAAAAATGTGGACAGATTTCTTGTGTGTGTTCAAGTGGAACATGAAACATGAAACATGAAACATGAAACATGAAACATGAAACATGAAACATGAAACATGAAACATGAAACATGAAACATGAAACATGAAACATGAAACATGAAACATGAAACATGAAACATGAAACATGAAACATGAAACATGAAACATGAAACATGAAACATGAAACATGAAACATGAAACATGAAACATGAAACATGAAACATGAAACATGAAACATGAAACATGAAACATGAATGTTTTTGGACTCGCAGTCTTTCAGGACACGGCTACGGCTCCCACAGAATCTTGTCCACACGTCCAAAAAAACAGTATTTTCCGGACTTGTTACGTAAAATACTATTCTTTACTTGACTTTTACGTCATACATCTAGTAATCAGTGTAACTGACATTTGGGTGATAATTTTTTTGATATGAAAATCGTATAAAGTTTTGTAATGATCAGAAATTCGATAAATCGCTTTCAATTTCAACCCCTCTACCTTTAACTCCGATAAACACTCATATTCAGGATCAATTTCCACATCACAATCTGGTAGAAATAATCCTCGGAATTCCATAAAGTTCTATTCAAATAGAGCTGAAATTCCAAGCTCCTTATAAACTCACTTCGCCGTATTCATGTGATCCTGCAATGAACGGCAAGATGATGCTTGCACAACCCAACTTTAAATTATTCACAAAGTTCTGTATTCATCTGCGGAACTAATACATCAGTTGATTAATATGAAGAGGCTGCTGATCAATTATGCATTTACACATCTTGGATGCGCACTCCGCATCACCGCTGTACCGAAATACTGGCAGGAATCATTCCTGCTGAATGAAATAATTTGCAGGAATCGTTCCTGCCGAACGAAATGATTCGCCGAAATTATTCCCGCTGAATATGCCCCTAATGATTGCCAGACGGAAACGATGTTCATTTGCAAATGACTTCATTTGCAAGAGCTGTTAAGGGTCCATCAATTCGAGCAATCTTTTTATTAAAGCTGGCCTTTTGCCCCTCCATCGACACAATATGAACTTTGGGAAACTTTGACAGACTCGAAGGGGCCTGGTTTGACAGTGGCGGCGTATTATCATAATATGTGACGTTCAATAAAGTGATGTATTAATTATTGTTCGAATAAATGAGTATTTGGAATCTTTCGTGAGAACACAATTCAAGAAACAGTAACTACCAATAAACTAACAGGACAAGAGCAGTGAAGTTGTGATTCATAACAACTTCTCTCAAATCAACAAAGGACATATCCTACATTGCCGCTTACATTCCAAAATGGGAGATACCACTTTGCCTACCTTTAGCACGATCGTTCGAGCTGAATCGACATCAACATGGTCCTTCTATTATTAATAACTTTAACATGGTCCTTCCAGCAGCATCACCTTCAACATGGTCCTTGGAGCAAAGTCCACACAAGTTACCGGCCAGCCCAAATAATTGAAACAGCATGCAACTAGCCAGTTGAAAATCAAGCATCAACACGTCTAATCCGATCAAAGTACACCCATCTACGAGGCAACATACTTCCAAACCACGGAAGGACCCCTCAAAAATCCAGGAGTACGTCTACAGTAGAAGTACAGAGGCATATCAATTGATATGTCACAAGACCCTCAAATCAACGAGGAAATCATTCAAAAAATGTAGGAGTACGTCCATAGCAGAAGTAAAGCCAGACTCTCGAATCTAAGGAACAGAGTTGGTGGACACCAGCATTTATTGATAGACTATCAGATGAAACTATATCGATCACCACGTGGAGAGATCAGCCTGAGATAAAGCTAGATAACAAGGAACACAACTGCGGAAGAGAAAAGCCATAAGATGGCAGTATGGCAAGAAGTACCTGCTGCCAAACGCGATCAAACGCCTTGGAGATAACTAAATCAATGGCCAGGGTCACCAGTTGAAATCCGAAAAGTAGCAACTCCTCTGCTCCTGATCAGGAGTGCCTTACCAAAGCGAATATAGCACCACCGCGAGAGGGCGCTGAAGTCCGCCCGCGCTGACTTTTCATTATGCTGCGGTAGTAGATCGGCGAGATACACGCCTCCCGCATAGCTTATGCGTGTAGTTCGCATTTGCAAGTTGATATTAAGATCCAGGAAAATGTGTCTGATGGTTCGCTGACGGAAGATAATCTCAGGCATATGACTGTCAAGAGGAATGATGATCCGGAATTTGTTTTCCCAATGGATTCAGCGTATAATTTGCAGTAAACAAGTTGACAACATGTTGGTTATGGGAGGAAACGAGCAGGAAGTGAAATTTTTTTCCACGTCTTTGGCAAATGACCAAAATGAGCGGAACCTGTTAGGTTACTCAACGAGCTTTGACCTCAGCACCCTCATGCCTCAGTGCCTGCTTGAAGGCGACAGCTTTGAAGCATATTCTGCTAAACCATCATCAAATGATGTTTTTCTCAACGTGTTAGGTGCTTAAATATGTTGCATCCCCAGCATTATGATCTCTGAAATTGTTTCGATGCATTGTGTTGGATCTCCAAAAGAGAAACACACAATTTTCCATAGGAATGCTGAGAAAGAAGAACAGTCGACTGAATTATAGTGCCATATGAGACAGGGCATCCTTATGCTGCTCCATGGTGTGATAAAAGAACAAAGAGTGGCGATTGGGTTGTCCCAAATGGAGCACAAAATTCTATACTGTATGGATCAGGATTGATAGGGAAAATCATCAAGTGTATTGGCATACTGGTTGTTGGCATCAGGAATGAGTGTAGGTAGCTCCATCAGTTACTCTGGATACGTGATAGCAAAGGCCTCTTCCTGATGACCTGCCCCTGTTTTTTTGGAGAATTTGATCCAGGCAGAGCTGTGAACATTGAATTTTCCCATTTTAATGACTTCAGCTGTTGCGGATGGTTTTGCCGAATAAAGTCTAATTTGAGTGACTGAAACTCGAAGTGGTATAGGATGGTTTGATAGAAGATAAGTAGATAAGATAGAGTAGCAGATGAATTTGGTGTGCTTGCACCATATTATGCCAAAGTCTTTCGGCTCCAAACTCTCTTTCCGCTGGTATGATGAACTAGTCTTCGAATAAAGACAAACACCACCTTTGAATCTGAATCAATAATGGAGTCCGTAACCAGGACAAAGGATGTGAACCTTGTTTATGTGAAACACAAGTAAACTCTTGTGTTTCACAGGTTTTTCTGCCTGTAGGTGATGTTGGACATCTTTGCCGTTCTTGTTGATTCCACGGATGTTACAGAAACCTTTACATTTGGTGTGTCACCTCGAATACTCCTCGCTCAGAAATCCAGTGGACAGGTATTTTGCTTCCGTAGTATTTCACTCGAGGTGACTTATAACTGTTGAAATAAGAAATGGAAATTGAAGGAAAAATGAAAAGGGTGACAGGTTATCAACCAAACAATGAAACATGGAAAAATCTATTTCGCAGCACCTGTAGTCCATATGGTGGTATCTCACTGGGCGATGGTAGAGACTATCTACCACCTATGGTCATTTTTCAATCGCCTCTTAGGGCCAACCATGTTTCTATTCTTAGTCTTACCCCATACAGACATATGTATATTCCTATATACCCAAATGTGATACATATATAAATACCTCCTGAATAATATACAATATATTTCCCTTGGTTACGCCTCTGCCGCAGCAAAAACTTTCCAGTCTTTCCGGAAAATTAAACGAGGCGGTCCGTTCCGTAATCTACATACAACGGTCAGTCCTATGGTAATCTGAGCCCATTTCTGAGGCGGCTCGCTGATGAAAAAAAGCACGATGCCAATTCTTGCCGGCAAGACGATATTTTTAATTATGCGGCACCACTAAATCAGTGCTGCACTGCTTCCTAGGGGATTTTTTTTACGCAGTTGGTCGTTGCGACTCGGAAGATTTGCATGAAATCATAAAATAAGTGACTGGGAAGTTGTATAATTTTGCAATTGCTCGGTTTTGGTGGGATTCTCTCGTGGGTGATTGCAGCAATTCCAAATTAGAAACTGATTTCAGAATAAAAACTGTATTTCAAATGCAGAATGTAATAATGCAGGGGTCTATACCTACTTTAACAGTAATACTACCTAAATAAAAACATCATTTGAGGAAAGATAAAGTGTCAACTTAGTAGTTCTAAAACTTTTGAATTTCTGTAATTTACACATTATTCGTGGACAGTAGGAGTTTGAAAGACGTCAAAAAATCATCACCCATTTTTTTTACACAATCGATTTTGTTTTTGTCCAAATGTGACGAATTGTATGGAATAAAAATTTTTGTTTCATACTTTTTGACTAAAAACAGATGACGGCTACAGCAGGCCTGTCCACGAATGTGTTAATTTTTGAACACAAACAAAAAATATACAGAGCTAGTCGAATGTATGGCCAGCCAAATTTCTCAGTCAATATGAGAATTGAAATTGTCAGGCTGTGTGCACGCTTCAATATACTTGAAGAAAGAAACTTTGTATTTCGAGCAAAATATTTTCATTTTAAAAATCGTAGCAAAGCGACTGTTGAGTCATCAGTGCGTACTCGTCAGGTGTACAAGAAGCCATTTCTTTATGGATTCTTGTATAACCTGTGGTAGAGGTCCATTGTGTGCAGAAAAATTCAAAGTCATCTCCACAATTCAAAATAACAACCCAATATTATGTGATGGTAGAACGATAAAAAATATCGATCAGTTCAACAGTATCAGAGTAGTTCAAGTTTCGAACCTATACAGGTTCATCATCAGCTAATTTAAATTCTACAATAAAAGAAGAATAGTGTAACTACCAGTAATCTAATACAGGATAATATTACTAATATGTAGAGGAATAATTTGTTATTTAAGAATTTTAATGAAATTAAAATGGTTCAAGTTTCGAACCTATACAGGTTTCACCTCGATAACATCATTATTCATTTGTTGATGCACATCTACGTCATTTTTATTACTCCAGAGTAAGGTAGTATCATCTGCGAACTGAGTAAACTTTCCCGTAATCTTTATTGAGGCTAGGTCAATTATGTAGATTAAAAAGAGAATTTGGCCAAGCACTGATCCTTGAGTTACTCCCCATGTGATCAATGATTGTTGGGATGATTTGTTCTGAAGAGACACGCTTTGCTTGCGACCCGATAAGTACGACTCGAACCACTTCAGAACTATAATTCTGAAGCCATACTTTTTTAATTTCTTCAACAGAATTTTATGGTTGACACAGTCAAACGCTTCAGTTAAATTACAGAAAACCGCTGCCGCAATATCTCCATCATTGAGATTGAAATAAACATCCTGTAGTAGGTTAAAAATAGCATCACTTGTTCCTTCGAAGGAAAAAATAATGTTAGGAAAAGTACATAATTCAATTGAGTTGAGTCGCACCGTCAAAAAATGAAAAATATAATCATTTCGTCAAATCATAAACTCCACCTTATTCCCGAGTCCATTTCTTTTATATTGCCATGTTCTCGATATTCCTTTTACTGCTGCGGTTGATTACGATCAGAAAATAATGTCCTTATATCATCGTCTGTCCAATAATTCTTGAGCACTCTGGTAGTATATCAACTTGTCCATAAAGTAATATGGGGCTCGCATCAAATGACTTACCGATGTATCAGCGTTATGCTCCCCTAGATGGTTCATTCCAATCATAAAAGCTTTAGACATATTGATTACTTATGAAGATATTGCCGACGTCCAAAGTCAGTACGTGTACATGCCTTTCATGAGTTGTGTGTCAGTGGGTTTGTCTTGTCGATTGAATGTGTGTCGAAATGTACGAAACAAAACCGGAGTGGGTGAAGAATTTTCATAGGTATCGAGAGGTTATTACTATAATTACAGATGCTGAAAATATACCCAAGAATTAATTTGAAAAGTTCATAATCATCTTGCTGAAACAACATCTCTCGATTTTGTTTTCCAGTAACGTGCCTCAGCTAGGCTCTTGGACTGTGAATAATGACAATATCATCATCGATTTTAGTTAACAGATAACTAGCAGGTATCGAACGAATATAAATTAGGCCAACCCTGTATTGTTTATTATTATTACCATTCAATTCAATTCTTCCTTCCTTCAGATCTGAAATACGTGTCATGGTGTTATATTGTATTAATTACCATATCAAAGGAGGGCACACGGGAAAACATGGGGGCTTAATCCTAAAATGGTATATTGGATATACAACATTGTGTTGAAACCCATGATCACATATGCATCTTTGGTATGGTGGACAAAGATAACACAAAAAATAGCCGCGGCTGAGTTGAGCTAGGTACCAAGACTTGCATGCCTTAGCATAACGGAAGCTATGGAAGTACTGTTGGACCTCCCACCCATTGACATAACATTCATGGAAGAGGAAAGAATAGGACTTCGAAGGCAACAAAAAACGAGCAAAAGATCGGATCACAGTAAGATAAAGGAGATAGTGGGAGGCAACATTCTCGAAATGAAACCAACGGACCACATGACTCCCAGGTATTTTTTCAACATCAACTTCGAGGTTATTAACAAGATCGAAGGGAATAGACAGATGACAACATCAGGGACAAACCTGGACAGAAGATCTGGTATACTGACGGATCCAAAACCAGGGAAGGAACTGGTGCTGGAATATACACTGATAGAAGAAACTGCCAAATAAGCGTTTCACTAGAACAAACTCCTCCGTATTCCAAGAAGAGATGTACGCCATCTGGTAATGCGTGAGAGAAACCAATATGAGAGAAATCCTCATGAATCCGAAAGTGACATCAAGACTGGTATGGGAATGTAGAGAAGAACTCAGTGTTCTCACAGAACACAACAAATTAACTTTGATGTGGGTTCCAGGACACTGTGGAATCGAGGGCAATGAGAAAGCTGATGAGCTAGCTAGAGTGGGCTCATCAACTCCATACATTGGCCCAGAATCAACACTCGGGATTAACAAATCCGATTCGAGGATGCATTCGGGACTGGGTCAAGCGAAAAATGAGAGGTGGAATGAAGCCCCTCTCATGCACCACAGAAAAACATTCATTAAAGGACCGCCAAAGCACAAAACTGAAGAATTACTGAAGTTGAGCAGGAACCAAGTTAGAACAATAACAGACCTTCTCACTGGTCACAGCCCAATGAGGAAACACGGTCATGGTATGGCATGACAATGTGGTAAAGGGACAGAAACAGCCAGACATGTACTGTTAGAATGCAAGGCAAGGGACAGGCAATATTCGGGAAACCTAGAGTAACCTGTATAGACTGGTACTGTGAACTAGAGATACGGAGTGGGTGCTATAAAACTAACACGGAAAACACAAAAAGCCAAGAGGCTGAGGTGTAGCTGGCGAAGGTACAGCATCCAAGGAAAAAAAATATATCAAAGGTATCAAACAATGCAGTGCAAGTACAGTTGTGACCCACTTAAGACTGGAGCACCCTTCCAAAATCTACATTTTCCAACCAATTGAAATAATTTTTTTTTCATCAGGTAGATATTCAAAAAATTTACTAGGACACCAAATGTTATGATTGAATCTCCATTTTCAGGGCCAAATAATCCAATTTTTCGAGTTCAAAAAACTAAAAAATTTACTAGCGATTCTTTTAGAAAAAATCTGACTACACCACTGGATTCGCGACATTTTCAAATGCTTTATTTGTGAATTACGTTGGAATGCGTCAATTGATAAAAAAGTTGAAACAGAATGAAATTTGAAAAATATGCCATTTAATCAACCCACCAACTCAATTTCAGAACTTTTATCAAAATTCGGAAGACACCACTGTATTTAGGAGGTCTCGATATATCATTGTTCAAAGTTTCATCGAAATCTATTCATAAATAAGGAAATAATAAGATAATAAAATTTGAAAAATATGTTAATGGAATTTCGGGAAAATTATCATTCTACATCATCATTTTTATTTTTTTCATGTATCAACAGATGAATCCAGTGGTGTAGTAAAAGTTCTAATAAAATTTTTGAAATTGAATTGGTGGGTTGATTAAAAAGCATATTTTTCAAATATCATTCCCTTATAACTTTTTTATTGATTAATGCATTTCAACGTTATTCACATATGAACCATTTGAAAATGTCGCGAATCCATGAATTTTTCTAAAAAAATCGCTAGTAATTTTTTTATATTTTTTATCTTGAAAAATCAGATTTGCAGGCCCTGGAAATAGAGATTTATTCATGAAATTTGGGGTCCCAGTAGACTTTTTGAATGTCTACCTAATGAAACAAAAAAAAACATTCACTATATATAATGGAATCCTGGTCAACGGAAATGAATCTGTATCGTAAGTATTCAACAAAAATTAGATTAACGGTAGCAGTAATTTCAATAGAGTTCTTGAGATAATTTATTTGCTTCAATATTTAACTAAATGTAGTCCTTCAGAATGTAGTTTCCAAGTTTCCAACCCAACAGTTTCATAATTAGAAAACCTTTCAAAAATCGACAATAACACGACAGTAGGTTTTTTCTGAGACACGTTTTGGTAATTATGAAACATTATTTCTTGGAATATTTCTGGTTTGCTTCAAATATATATTTTTTAACACATCTTAGAAATAGTATGTTAGTAGTGTAGTAATGTTACATAAAACTAGAAACTATACCCAAATATAGAAATATATTGAAAATTTTTCAAAAATATGTATCAGAAACAGGTTTGATAAAATAATAAGTCATTTGAACTACTGATAGAAAAATACTAATTTCTAACAGAAACAAAAGAAGGTAGGTCATTGCAGACAGCTTTAAGGCCCTCTGTTCTCAATCCAAAATCTGAGACATCGCTATTCACATCACTATCTATTTGTCCATTCTGTTCTCGGGTGATGTAATTTGGTCTAGGCTTGGTATAGGCCCATCTTGTGAGCAGAAGAAAACGCATTTACAGCCTTGTGTTCACGGCATGTAAAAAAACCATGCAGTTTAATAGAGACATTAAACTATTGTCATTCTTGAAAATAGCTTTCATAGTGCCAGGTGATATGAAATCCTACTATTTGAAAAATCCCTTCAGGCCCAAGAGATATTCAATTGCCCCACTGGTCTAGGGACACGCTGTATTTTGATTTTTTAGCTGATAACTGAAATATCTGCTGACCTGAAACCTCTGGGACACCTTGCAGTTACTGGAAAAACGAAAAGACTAACTGACGAAACTAAATATCCATTTATCAATTTGTCTATATCTGTCTGAAATAACACAGAATCTACAATATGCAGCTACAGCTCTCGTCCGAACGGCCAATCTCCATAAATAATAACGTATCAATTAGCCGGAAACAAAACTATGAAAGCAACTGCTCTAAATCATTCAAGAACTTCGTCTTTCCACTTCAAATTTTCATTAGGATCTGCTCTCTAATTTATGTTTTTATATGCCGTCACCGGAACTGTCATCGGCTCAAATAAACTTTACAAATGAACCTTTTCGACTACCCCAACCTCTAGGTAGCTGCCCGACCCCACAGTTATTCCTCTTTAATATTTCAACGCGAGGAAATATGCGGGGTTCGACGGTGATGGGGTTTTGACTAATAGTGCTGGTGATGCGAGCGACTCATTCGTTCATTGGAAAAGCATAAGGATGGAAATTTTAGAAAAACTTGGCCAGAGAAAGCTAATGTAGAACAATAATCGTTAACTTGGAAAAATACTTTAAGAAGAAAGTGCGGAAATTGGGTTGAATTTTCAAAGAATCATCAACAGTTGATGAACACCTTGAAGCTAAACGAGAATCAGTCCAATGGTTATCTTCTCGACTAAATAAACTTTCCAAACACCTTACATTTTTCTTTTTAAAATATATTTTGACGTATTAATCAGGTATCGATTATGTGAAAAATTGTGAAAAGGCAATCCTTCGCAATTTTTAACCGACCTCATTATTTTTCTCGACACAATTTCATCGGTTGAAGATAACATGCTTGGCATACGGACCTCTGTTCCGTCCAAAATCTGGAATCGGCAGATATCCGCTCCTCCAGGAGAGATTAACTGCGGGAGCTGGCGGCAGCTGCAGATAACACTACACTAATCCGAATAACAACATTAAATACGACTCCAATTTGCCGCACTGTGGATTCGCAATGATTCCACTTCGCCACAAATTCCGACGACCACCTAAGAAATCCTTCACCAACTTGCAGAACCCTCATCGACTGTGTTCGCTCGACGTGTACAGGTTGTCCTGCGGTGCTGAGGGACAAATTAGGCGATTACAGGGAATGCCAGGATTGTTTACAATCGAAGTGACTGTGGCAGATCGAGCTTTGGACTGATGTGTAGAACTCCAAAAAGCAAACAATTCAAAATTACAAGAGACGTCTACTAATGTGTTCTTTCATTGAAATATACATGGACTTATACGTTAACGATGAACAAATTTTGATCTTTTAACAGAAAATATAAGAAATGCTGAATGGTTTTGAGACAATCAGATGACAATAAGGAAGTAGAACTTTTTTATAGCGTTCCTTGAAATCTTCAATATTTTTGTACCAAAATAAACACTATCCAGTTTGGTTCACCAAAGAACTTAAAAAAATGATTGAAAAAACAATAGATTACACAAGTTGAGACAAGTTTCCAAGATTCATAACAACGAATTTTAAAAGGCTAGAAAACAAATTAAATCCTTCAATCACCCTGTCTTAGTCCATTTTCGAACCCGTCAACACGTCCACGCCTTAACAAAACACGAAAAGTCAAAATCTATTTTCATCAAATTCACAAACCCAATTTGACCTTCAATAATAGCCCCGATTAGATCATTAAAGTGGCAGGAGATGATTGATTGACATAACGGCGAGATGGACTAAATAAAATTTTATTATCGGCTTAGAGTGAGCGTTAGCGAAACACCTAGTACGGTGGGGTGCCAACGCCGGCATGTGAACGGTGTTGCCACGACATCAACATTGAAATAGCAGATCCTTTTTGAAAAAACGTGACGGCGAATATTTTTTCTTTTTAAAGGAAATAAAATAATCCTTCCGAGTTTTCTCATGGATAGTTAACTTGAATTTACATGGAGAAGAAAATTCACCATCGGAAAAATTCGTGTAGGTACATTATTTTGTATAAGAATGGAAGGTTTTTGGTGGTATAAAGTAGGTAAAAATTGCCTAACTATATAGTTATTTATTATACAAGGGAAAAAGTATTAGCTTTCAGCTCGGGGTTGTGTGGAATGTTATCACTTTTCTGACGACACTCAAGTATATAAACGTTTCAATAAAGATAATGCTGATATAGTCATTACAATAAAAATGATATATTTGATAGAGTTCATGCCACAGATGAAGTGGTGATGAGTGGTGTGAATATTGATCCCTGTAGAACTAAAACAAATTTGGACTACTCGTTGACGATGATTTACGGTTTAAAACACATATTAAACAAATATTCATTGAGAAATCTTTACCGTAACAGGACAATTCTAAACAAAGATTTGATGAAACAGTTACATGAAACTTTAGTTTAGAGTGACTGGAACTATAACGAATCGATTTATGGACCGTGCCTCGATATTCGAACATCGACTAGAATTCAAAACTCATATGTATTCGTTTCACTTGTTCTTTGAGAATGCAAGACCACGTAACTATATTTATAGCGGAACAAGGATTACTTAATATGCAGGACCGAAGGAATTTTCACCTTGCATGTTTTGCCTATGAAGTTTTAGAAAATGGAACTCCTGGAACTCCTTTGTATATTACAGAAAAAAAATGAGATGTGGGTCGTTTGTTCATGATGTAAATACCAGAAATAGGAATCTTCTTGTAATACACAGGCATACAACTGCTTGTTCAATTGTATATGTAGGCATTTTTTTATATGTAACTGTTACTCCAGTTAAGTATATAGAGGAGTTTAACTGGACTTCGCATAGGACAATTAAAATAAAGAAATTTTATTATTATCTACCTTTATAATAGTAAAAAGTTAAACAATAAACAAAATGACACCAAGGTAAAACACAATTAATAAAAATGCAAATAAAATTAATTAATTTTTTTCGAAAAATTACCTCTAGTGTTGTTGAAGAAGTACACCATTATTATCATGTTTTTTTGTTTAGAAGAAGTGTGAGATTATGTGTTCATCTCCATTCCTGTTAAAAATGTTAGAGCAAATTATGTAAAATAAATAATGACTCGTAGCGCTCTTCAAGTTCTGGGCAAGAATGAAAACCCTCAAAAAAACGTTCCGAATCACCCTGTACATCATTTCATTCATAAATTTAATAAAAACGCATTTTTTCAATAACTTTTGATAATTCTTTACACTTATCATTATTTTGTTACCAGTACTATTGTATCTTAAATCAAAATTAAATGAACATGTCAGTTGCACAGGCTACTTGATACAATGCTCATACCGACTAGTCCCGGCGACTATATAGCACTGTCAGCTGACGTCACAACATGGCAGTGATCAGCTGGTGGGGAGACCAACAAAGAATTTGAGTTTGAAGAGAAAATGTTTTTTTTGCGGTTAGTGGTTAATTGGGATTTTTTTTTTAACTTTACTAAATTTAGTTATTCTACTATTGATAATGACTTCGCTGTTAGTTTTGCGATCTTTGACAATAAATCTCTACTAGTAATACAAAACTTTCCATCTTTCATAACATCCTCCAATGTTGACTTCATTGTTAACTGTAAATTCCCAGCATTTTTTTTGTTCTACGTATTTTGGGTAGGTACATGGTCCGGATATTCGGAACGATCTGTACTCCAGCAGTTTCTACCTGTCTCTGCCTTGTTTGCATAGAAGGAAATTTGGAAATTTCATGTGCTGGTCTGGTTCGGATCGGTTATAACAACCCATAACAGTCTTCACTTCATGATTTATGTCCTCGAATCCAAAAGAGAAAACTGTTTGTATGATACCTATCATGATAACAACGTATTTTTGGAAAATCCATGTTTATAACACCTCTACAGACTCCCCCATCGAATTTTTGACAACTGTCAAATTACGTCACTGACAGGACTCTATTGTGCAACATGCAATTAGTCGCTTAGAGCGTGTTGACTGGTCTTTTCAAACGGGAAACAAAAGTGTGATTGGTTGATGACTGATATTCAACAGACGAAAGAAATTTAATCACAAAGATTATCGAAGAGGTACCGAAATCACCAGATCTAGACATAAATCAGCAGCTCTGACAACGCCGTATGGACCCTGCAGACTGCGAAGGGTGTCCAAATCCTGCTGGGAGCCGAGTCGAATTCCGTATACAGATTTATATTTTATAAGGGCGGATTACCAGATATTTGCAACTGACGGATTTCATTTGCTTATTACGGTCGGCAAATTGATTCTGTTCGCTTTTTAGAGCTGCATGTCGTTTTATGGCGGATGGAGCTTCTGAAATATTGAAAGGATGAAAAATGCGCGACGGACTAGGCGAATTCATTATGGACCCTTTTATTATGAAATGACACTTGGAATTTATGGGGATTAAACGAATCGAGTTTGAAATATATATCCCGTTCTGGATAACTCTTTAAATTGAAGTACAGTCGACTGCTTGTCACATGGCATTTCAATAATGCGCACTGTTTGAAATACTCCCAAAATATTGTTTTTTAATTTTTTGTTGAAAGAGACAGCGACCGTTAACCTATAATTGAAATTGTTGAATTGGCGGGAATTTGGTCGTGATGTTGAAGATAACCAACAGTTTGTTCATCTCTTTATGTCCGCCTTGAAATATTTTGTTAACAAGTATATATATTTTATGTTGACCCCAAATATTTTGAGTACAAGGAAGTTCGGTCTATCATAGGGGACAGTACATATTTTTGGTAAATTTTTACACGGTAAAATATGATTTTCATAAAAAATCATTAGAACCAATAAAAAGAAAGCAAATACCAAAGTAGGTTTTGTAGTTTGGATATCCAAACATTTTTTTGTTGAACATTTTCGGGATAGCGATGAATTATTTTAAAGAAGCACTATATAGGTGATATCTTATTACCAACTTTTCGAATGTTTATAAATCCCTTCTCATCTGATTATTGTCGAAAATGTCGAAGTTAACTCCAAAAAATATTGAAAAAAATGTATTTTTATCACCCTGTATCTCGAAAACCAAGCTGTTTGGGACATATATTTACATGAACTTTTCGTTCTGAAAACTTTCAAAGAATCACCTTCCGAAGTTTGTCAACGTACTTAATTAACACCCTGTATAGTCAAAGCTGCAGGAGATAAATTCCGCTTCAGCCCTCTGACTAACAGATTTCTCAAGAGTTGTCATAGGGGAAGTTTTTACCGGAAAGTATTCCTCCGGCATTTTTTACTGTAATAAAACTATTACATTAGTTTTTTACGAAGGGTCAGCCTGGTCCCTTGACGGAGTGACCGTGATACATCAAGTAATATCAGTTGTCTTTGGGAAAGAGCTTGGATGCCCAAAGCGGCCATACATTTCAATATAAACTGTCACCAAGTGGGGTTACTCGTTGGCCTCTTATATTCTTTCATATCTGAGCAGGATTATATAATATTTTCCAATATCTGGACAAGAGTAAAGGAAGAGAACAGGAGTCGATGCTGAAAACTTTCGTACTGCGTGAAGTGTGATTTTTTTAAATGGTTTATTGACTTCTCAACAGAACAGTTTTTGGGTCAGACAGGGAAATTAATCGAGAATTTGACATTCCAAGATACATATGTTATTGAAAATAAGTGTGAATATAAGTTGATTTTATTAGTTGTCACATTCTGATTCAGTTGATGTCTCTTCTTTATAAGGGCTCAGATCCTTCTCATCCATAACTCACCTGTTTTGTAATAACTGAAACAATGGAAATTTACATTTCATTTCCGGATGTAAACTTTGCTTTAATCTGACAATTATGTTTTTATAATACAGACACGTGGTTGGAATTCTTGAGGAAACTGACCACCTCATTTGGAATTCTTTACTGCCTCTTCGGGACATTATACATATATGATCAGGGTCTTTTGTTGGTGTGTTTAGCAAGTCCTTTCCAACTTTTGTAGACCTCCCATATTTCGAAGGAAGTTTGCTTCATTCGTTTCGAATATTATGGGCGGAAGGGCTATAAAATAAAAAAAGTATTTGAAAATTCAAGTCATATGCCCAATTCATTGAATACACAAAGACTTTCGATCTTAGGAATTGTAGAGGATATTTTCCAGTTCTTCAGATCTTTATGAACATGAATTGTTGCTAATATTATAAAAAAAGGAATGTATAATATAACGAAAATAAAATGGATGTTATATCTCCTTCAGCCTGATCTGTGATCCTGCCAGTGATAACAAATCAAGTATACGTAAAAACTATAGAATGTCAAACCGAAATAAGAAAAATACTCAAATAGCCACGTTCGTGGGGTGAGCAACTACGGGGTCCGAGAATCATGTGCCCTGAGCAGAAGGAGTGAACCAAGGATGACGGCCTTCTGCATTCGTCCGGCTAAGATTTCTGCCATATTATGGATTCACGCCATGCTGTCCCAAAGACTAGCCATATCAACTCTTAGAAGTAGCTCCAGCGAGGCCATACCCATGAGGGGCTGTCCGCAGGGAGGAGTTTTGTCCCCTCTGCGTTGGTGCCTCATGGTGGATGGCCTCCTAGTAAAAATAAAAGATCTGGGTTACTACACTCAGGCCTACGCTGACGACATTGTCATTCTGGTCGATGACCGGGAGTCCGGCCTCGTGAGGGGCACGATACAAAGGACTCTCAACAGGGTGGATGAATGGTGCCGTTCGGTGGGACTCAGTGTAAGCCCTGAAAAGGCAGAACTGGTTCTCTTTACCAGGAAACGCAAACCAGGGAACCTCCCAGATGTTCAACTCACTGGAAGGTCCCTGCAATACAAAACTCAGTCAAGTACCTTGGGGCCATCCTTGACTCCAAGCTAAACTGGAACGAGCATATTGATCATAAAGTTCAGAAAGCCACAGCTACTTTCTGGGCATGCAGAAGGGCATTTTGCAGTACGTGGGGGCTCAGCCCCAAGATTCTTTATTTGATCTACACAACTCTCATACGCACAATGATTACGTACGGAGCCATCATGTGAAGGCAAGGTCGAAAACCCAATTAGATAGGGTACAAAGACTTGCCTGTCTTGCGATAACAAGTGCAATGAGGACGGCACCTACCAGAGCGCTGGAGACGCTCGTAGGACTGCCTCTCTTGTACCTCCTTATCGAACATGAGGCACGTAAAGCCGCAAGTCGCCTAAGAAGTTCTAAGTATGGACATTCTCGATTATGGTATCAGACGGGTGACAGGTCGTTACCTGCCATACGATTCAGTAAAAGGCCACAGACACTCATTCCCAAAAGGGAAGACTGGGAGCGGATCGGGCACCGCCTGCTTCCCACCAATCCAGCTGAGGTGTCGTATCTTGCAGAGAAAACTTTTACCTGTTTACTGGTAACATTTCGCTCTCCTATAATAATCCGATTAAACAAATACCTATATGCTTATCCATCCCAATTTATAAATGATTGGAAATCACTAGGATAATCTTTCGGCATTTTTTATTTACGGTTTTCAAGACGAAAGGAAAATAATATTTTTTCCTGAGCAGGTTAAGACTTGGATTTTCCGGAGAGAAACGACAAGTCACAGTCTTTCAACCGAGAAACACAGTTCACTCTTCGACTTCCAAGCGTTTGGTCGTCCTTCAACCAAAACCTCACATCGACATAGTGCCTCGGCTGAGATTAATCGTTATTTCAATAAATAGATGTATCAATCGTAACCTCAAGTGTTCGGATTTTCCACAGCAGTTCAAAGTTACCTACGAAAAATACAAAATGGATGGTACGGTCCTAAAAGGCGGATATTGCCAAATGGGAATTATTTTTTATATTTCTGCATATATGAGTTTGTTACCCTGTTTTGGAAGCTATCGCCCTGATAGCTTCCAACCAATAAAAATCAATAATATTGTGCTCGGTGATTTGCATTTTGAGAATTCCAGTACCGTGTAGTTATACGAGGTACTCAAACAACCATCTTCAAAAGGACCAATATTCAATTACAGTTTTAATAGCGAACGGGGCTTTTTCAATTTCTCGGCGTCATTCCTCTTCCTACCCAGCCACCCCTGCGGACTATTATAAGTGAGTTGTCGGGTTTTTACACATATGCGGAGTCGCGTTCTTTTTCAGACAGAGTTTTGTCTCGACTATTTCGGGAATAGTACGAAGGCACGTGTTTCGTGCCACTTTGATTAACTGCCGGGGTTTGTTTACAGGGTATATCAATAATTTTTGGTAGACGTCACCGTGATGCGCACGTAGCTCTTGTTTTGTTTCCGTATTTACCTTATAAATCAGGAAGATAGGGAAGCACAATTTGGGCGATATGGAAAAGAGGCAGGTGGAGCAGATGTGTGGGAGATAATTCATTCGGAAACCCCAGGATTCATAAGATTTTTTGTGGTGTTCTGGTACACAGACGTTGGAAGTAGGGTTTGATGTGAATTCATGCAGCAGATTTTCTGAAGGTGTTTCATTATATCTGGAAAACTCCTGGAAAATCAAATACTGTCAAAGAATCGATAGTGGTTATTTTGTACTTTATAACTACTTATGAATATCAGAATCATATTTATACTACGATCTTTAGAGAAGTAGTATTACTACGGTATTCCATACAGAAATACATAGAGTACCCAACTTCGTTATTTGCCGAGAGAGGCCCATAGTGATGATGAACAAAAGTGCGCAGAATAAAAAAATAAGAAGTTTGAGATGGAAAAAAAAATTACACATCTGTCCGTCTGTCTGTTTATCCTTGAAAAATTCAAACCTTTATATTTTCCGAACCCTTGGAGATATCGCCTTGAAATTTGAGAATCTATAGCTCGATGATAGTATTCCCTCACCACTTTTTTTTCGCGATCGGAAAACCTGCAAAATTTTTACGGGGATTTTTCGGTTTTTCATATTTTCCTCGATAGCGGTTAGGGAATTGATTTTTCATATTTTATGGACGTATACTTCGACATGTTCTGCGGGTGTGTAGTGATTTTGAGATGGGTCGGAATAAAAAAGTCGTATACATTTCAAACGATCGGAAAATGCTAAAGGTTTTTCCGATCGATTTTCCGAAAATTAACAAACACAAAAATACACCAAACCGATTATTCAAACTGAATTTCGAAAAATGCAATGGGTAGAGCTCGAACAGACGAACGAACTTAATTGAGAAAAAAATTACAAAAAATGGTGAACTTGAAAAATATGCTGAAAAAGATTCGCATTTTGGAAAATATCTGGCAAACTGTCAATATTTTCCAAATTTACCACTTCATCTTTCTTGATGGTCTTCAGAAAATCTACAAAAAATGTTTCAACATTTTTTCCCTAATATCAATAGTCCGGGAGCCATTTCAAAAAATCCGTAAAATCGAGATATGGACCGTACTAATACAAGTAATGAAACAATTTAAATTGTATCGACTTTGCACTTAAAGCTTCTTTGATATCTCTGACCACTTTTTGCCAACTCGACTGAAATTCGCCAAGAAGTAGAAAACCAAATGAGATATAGAAAAATTGTATTTGGACATTTTTATTGTCGTTGAACGAGCCTACAAATATTTTGAAGAAGTGTTTTCAATACTTCAAAAACAAACGAGATAACAGTACATAAACTTGAAGAATTTTATTTATGTTGAAAATAACAAAAAATAAACAATAACTCAAAAATAAAACAACAGTTTTATTGTCTCAGGTCTACAAAAAGTTCAAATGAAGTTTCTCCATTACTTCAAAAACAAACGAGAAAACAGATGATAAAATTGAAAAAATATAATACTGCTTTTATTTTCTGATATGATCTGATATATGGAGGTAATTAAATTCATACCAAGTACGTTTTGTTGTCAAAAGTGGCATGTATTATTTTTTGTGATTCGCCTTTAGCAGAAATTTAATTTTTTTATCGTTCATTCATCTCTATTGGAAGCTGTTTTAGTCTTCTTCAAAGTGAATCAAATTCCAACCGATTTAGAATGTAGGAATCACCGAAAAACTAAGTCATGCAAAAAAACTGGACCATAACGATGGATACCACGAAGAAATAAATGGATTAGTCGGATATTTGAGACTCGAATGCCACCAAAGAAGAAACTTCAAACTATAGAAACACCTGTTGTGAATTCTGTCACACCTCGGCACTAAAAACATCTCGCCCGCCGATTATTGATGTTCGCGTCAAAAGTATGACAGGAAAAAACTCAGGTGTGGCGTTGTCAAACAAAATATCGATTTCTTTAGCGGCGGTCCTGTTTTCCACTCGCTTGCAAGTGGTAGTACCAATAAAAATATACGATCCTGATGTCTGATTGTCATGATACACGGCCGTTAACAAATTCTTTGTGAGTGTAGATCTAGTTCTATTAAAACCGCTGACAGAAGCTTCAGGGTTGTAGGACTTGTAGGTAACTTTGGCTATAACAAGCCGCCTGCGATTGCAATTCGCGGCATGCTTTCGCACAACAAACAACAGGTGTTTTTACATGTACCGCTTTCTCGTTATCTCTTTTTGCAGCGGTTTATTTATTATTATTTTATATGTGACAATTTTTTCTCGACTATTCATCATACCGATTGGAATTCTGATGGTACGAAGACAATAGTAACACTTTTGATATTTCTTGTGCTGGATTCAATAATTGACAGTCGAGTTACACTTGACTGCCGAGTTTATGGATTCGATGAGGGCGTTTTTTGAAATCCCAATCATCGCTGATGTATGGGCGATATTGAGAAGTCAGCGGATCAATAAAATCGACGAGGAAAATTGAGGTGACTGTTATAGCCCAGGAAAACAAGACCGGTTTAAGGTTTTATGAGTATTTTTTTAGTTCAAAGATGAGAAACTAATAATGAAATTGTAAATACAAAAAAAGTTCAAAGAAAAATGAGAAAATTCGTGAAAACTGATAAAGTTTTCAAAATTATGTAAGGAATAACTAGAAATAATGAAAATGAATCCAGAAAATTGAAAAATTGTCGATTTTGTAAAAAAAATCATCTTTACGCTACTATAACTCTTTACATGTGAGACTTACACAAAAAATGTTGGAACAAAAAATTTAGAACGTTGATTGTGATGAGATCAACCGTTGAGGTATTATAATAAAAAAAACATCTTAGATGGCGGCTCGAAAGGTCAAAATTTTCATTAAAGTACAAACTTAAAAGACATATTTCAAAATTGTTACAACACCACCTTTTGTAGGGCAAAAATCCTCTCTGACTGAATTGTATAGTTACGTTAACAAAATTTTGAAACATGCTACATTCCTGTCCCCCCATCGGTTGAATGTCCCCAGTTCACGTTGTCAAGTCGTTTCCGAGTTGAACACTACGGTTTGCAGAAGTTACTCCTTGCTAATATTTCAAGAATCTGACTGACAACTCGTGACCCTTTCAAGGTGGCTGGTTCTCCTGCAAAACACCGCAGCAGCGCCCAAACTAATTAAAGTTCTGGCCCGCTCGTGGTGCATAACCGAAGAGCAAGGAGCAAACATATAAATTACTTTTAATTACAACAATTTTATAATTTGTACTTGGCGAGTCTTGATTAATTAACCTCGGAGATTAATGGCCATGTAAATTATCATTCGCGCACCGGAAGGAAAATATGTTTCGAATATTTTTGACTGAAATTTTAATTCACTAAAATTAGTTAATGAATAGTTGAATTGTCCCGTGTTTCATACTTTGAGAGTTTTGTATTATAATCCCTAGTATAATTTGAAGTGGAGAAGTTTCCTAATAGGATTCAGCTAACCAGTAGTACGTGAAACTGCTCTACATTCAACATAATTCATTAGTTCATCTCAGTTTTCTCACTAGCTGTAGTCATGCCTTGTATATTGATTCACCCAGTATATATAAATAATTTTTTTTATTGAAAAAACAACCAACCACAATATTTTTATGAGAATATGCCTTGGTATCACCTGATTGAAACCAATAGAATCACATAAACACATAAATATAACCTGTCTAAATACAGAACTATTACTACTTAAAGGGTGACAGCTAGAAAACCAAGGCTTGGCTGATTTTCACAATCAAAGCGGTGTTGGAAAGAGAATCAGAAGGCCTTCAAAACCATGTGCCACATGACCCCCTTACACTCGAAAAAAAATAGTTGATGGTGCCCTCTTGACACTAGGTCACGTGACCACTATCATTTTCATGCTCAAATTTAGTAAAAGTGGTACCTTTTCACCAAAATTCTACCCGACCTCGACAAATTGTTCCGTTCAAAAGTTAATGGGGGGGAACTATTTACGTCCTCACTGTATATTATAATTGTACTTCGGAACAAAAACCTGTCTCATTCAAAAATATGGTTAGCAAGGGACAAGACTAAGGACCGTCCCCACGAATCCCACGAACTTCCAATCCCATATCTATCGGCAGTAAGAGCTCAACATCGACAAGTAATAACCATCGGTAACAAACTGCTGGAGAAAGACATAAAGCGTATTCCTGGCAGAAGAGGAGATGTGAATATTACTCGGGGGAGTTTGCGGAAAATATGAGGAGGTTATTTCTCACGTAGTCGTCGTATAAAGCCCGACGGATGGGCCTTGTCAGGTGCAGAGCATAACCTTAATGGTGAAGTGCGTCTGGAAAGTCTTAAAAGAATGAGTTATGACTCCGAGTAATGCCTTCTGTCGAAGTTTGCACCTCCCAGCTTCATTAGGCTCACCGTGACAACTCTATGGAGTTAACGGGGTTAAGATTCTGAAAATATGAAAATGGATATTTTGGGACGGAATTGATTTTTCAGGGCGGGGGTGACAGGGTTCGTTAGCTTGGAGTGTTAATGATATGTGAAGGTGATGAACTTGCAAAGCAATGTGGCGATACATCATCAGGGTAACTTTTGAAAGCAGCGTGTTATTTTCGTTCAACATATGTATTTCATTTCTGAAATCACGAATTATATTGGATCCGATTTCTGATAATTCACACTCGACTGTAGAAAATATCAGAAAAATATTTTGTTTAAGAAAGATTTATTGGATTGATATTCTAAAAATTAATTTTGTTTATTCTTTGTTTTCCCTAAATCGCATCAAATTTCATGTATACCTGACAGGCCTGGGTGAGGTATCATTAGCATATTTACCCAATTACATGCAATTTACCACTACGGCGCTATGAATCCACTTACACGCAGACATAAAATTGTTTAAATCAACACAAATTGCATGGAATTAACAAAATCTGAGGGTCATATGTCCATTACAAAATATTTTGTTATAACAACAATTTTTTTTGTTATTTCCAATTAAATATTTTGTTTACGTAAAGAACTATTATGTCATCCCTAACATAGTGATTGGTTGAAAGAATGAAACATATTTTGTTACAAAAGTACAATATCTGCTGTTATAAACTCAGATTATTTGTTGGAGTAACTCAGTTAAGAATTGAATAGACATATAATGTGTATCTGGTTACAAAAATTTCAGTTATAAATTTAGTTAAAGATTTGGATGACAAGATATTTTCAAGATGACAAAATATCTGTTTAATGTAATTGAACATTGTATTTGATCAATGCAGTAGTATTTCAATTCGACAAAATGTTATTGACACTTTTTTTTTTTCATCCAACAAATTGTTTTGTTGGAGTTTCATAATTTTTAGTTAAAATTATGTAATCGATATCCTCAAATTAGTCTATTCACACACTCTCACACTTATTTCTGACAGAAACAAGGAGATGGTAGATCATTGAAAAGTGAAGGCGACTCTGTTGCCATCTGTTCCTATTCCGGATCATTACAATTTATATTACTCAGACTGGCTATTTACTTACTCTGGTCCTACGCGATGGAACGGGTTCTAGGCCGCGCCACCTTGCGAGAGGTAGGAGAAGCACTCCAGATATCATTCAGAGCTTTGCTTTGTACATTCAACATAGAGCATGATGTTGAAACAACAATATATGTGTTTTTGTTCAAATAAAAACTTTGATCATGCAAGACCATGGAATTGTTGTATGTACAAAATATATAATTTGTTTCTAATATGCAAGTGTTTCAGCGGACAAAATAACTGGATTCATGTGACAAAATAAAAATTATTGAAAATGAATAAACTTTTTTGTTGATATCCGTTGTTATTATTGTTAAATGAACGAAATGCATTTTATTGATCCAACACCTAAAATAATATTAAACCAAGATATTTCTTTTATGTGTCAACTGTTTTATTGGACGAAACAAAATTTTGTGTATTTGTACTAAAGCTATAATTGAAATAATTTATTACTTCGGATAAGGTGCTATTTTGAAATAAACGTTTATCTTGTTATTTTTGCAAAAAATCATTCAAAACAACAAGAAAATTTTTGCCAAAAATTGATTGTTGGTACAACAATTTATTTTCACTGTGTAGCTTTATAAGATGTATCCTTGAGAAGTTGTCGCATTCATGCACTCGATAACAGCTGTCGATGTTTAGCCGAAACGTCGTGAATAATACAATTGCAGATATTTTGATTCATTTGTTTCTTTTATACAATGGAGGTCCAGGAAAATCTGTCAACCACTTTTAGACAACGTTAAACAGTAGCTGTTTTTCCCCTAGTATCGACTTGAAAGTGCATATTTTCTACTTCCAATAAAAAAAAATAGTGAGAAATTTTAGAAATTCGTCACGAAAGTGAATGAGAGAAGGACCTTCTTTCTATGTTATGTAAGTAAATCCACACCACAAGAACAGACCTGCTCATTTTTGTACAAAACCATCAGTGGACATTATTGACCATCATCAGAAGCAATAAAAAACACATCGCAACTACTGCAAGATCTCAATATCTAGTTCGCCACAGTTCAAAAGCAGTTTGCACGATTCCACTTATATTCCGTAGGAGATAAAAGCCATCTAACTGGACGGTATTGTCTGGTCTGCTAACAATAACATCTCGCACAATGATAACGAGAACTGTATGCACTGGAAGATCCGATTAGTTTACGCAAACCGCCACCCACACACGAATCGCTTTGTTCGGAGGATTATGTTATAACTACATTATGTGATTACTCTAAAATTCTCTGTTTCCGGGAATTATCTCCTCTGAATCACCGATTCAAAACTGGATCACATATTCTTGAACAGATTTGCAAAGTGGATTTGGGTCGGATGTACTAGACGAAATGGAAACGGGACCATTGAAAATACACTGAAAACCAAAATATTCATCCTTCTGAACTACAGGGTGGCCAATAAAAACAGAAGAGTACCCAGCAAACATGACATCTCTGAGATGTCGCAATGAGATAACAGTGCGATATCACGAACGTTGCATCGCTGCGATATAAAGAAGCAAACACATATGTGATATGACATCGCTACGATGTACAGAAGCAGACTTGCCATCTCTGGAATGTCGCAGTTGCGATATCACATATTCCACATCGTCGCAATTATGTTATTGTTATGTTTTGCGATGTCAACAATGAACGTTATTGCACATGCGCATGAGATTTACGATTGATTTTTATTGCATTTTTTGTTTGAAATTGGTTTTGGATAATTTTGCAATGCATATTGAAAAATAATAAAAATATTCCCAATCTATGTTGGGTTGAGAATGCCTCATTCCGAAGACAGGCAGATTATACCAGTGGAATATTTCAGAGAATGTAGAATATATTCAATTTCATTCCTACCATGGCAGGGCAGAGCAGGGCAGGACAGGACAGGACAGGGCAGGGTAGGGCGAGGCGAGGCGAGGCAAGCCAAGCCAAGCCAAGCCAAGCCCAACCCAGCCGAGCCAAGCCGAGCCGAGCCGAGCCGAGCCGAGCCGAGCCGAGCCGAGCCGAGCCGAGCCGAGCCGAGCCGAGCCGAGCCGAGCCGAGCCGAGCCGAGCCGAGCCGAGCCGAGCCGAGCCGAGCCGAGCCGATCCGAGCCGAGCCGAGCCGAGCCGAGCCGAGCCGATCCGAGCCGAGCCGAGCCGAGCCGAGCCGAGCCGAGCCGAGCCGAGCCGAGCCGAGCCGAGCCAAGCCAAGCCAAGCCAATCCAGTCAAGTAGTGAATGTCTGGTCCAGATAATAAACTATTTTCATTTATTATTATGATTATCTAGTAACTTCTCGTCAGTTGGGAGTACTATTGAAGTTATTCGTTATATAATCAAAAATTGTGAGACGAGAAATCTGAACATTGATTTCGACAGAACACACAGACGAGGGCGCCACTGCGAAATTTCATAAGCACCTCAACTGGGGCGCACTATCGATGGGGGCGTCGGGCGTGAAATGACGCTGCCGGCCGGCCGCCACGACGCTCTATTAACGGATTAAGTCGCGAGCGCAATCCGATCTCCATACAGCTAAGCTGCTCCATACACGCTGCACAAAAACGGACAAAATTGCCTCTCATGCCTCGTTGCTTAGAGACACGGGATTATGGCACCTCCCCGTGGCCCGGCTCAGCGTTCAATAAAATAATTAATAGACCTCCTCAGGGGACCTTTATAATTCGGCTTTCGCATCGTTTATATTCAAATTTTGAAAGTAGTCAACACGTCGCCGGGAGGATTTCGACGCTTAACTGGATTATTCGGGGCATTAGTATCAGAAAGTTATATGGAGCAATTTGTCCGATGATGGAATCTGGATGAAGATTAATCCGCGCGAAATATTTGTCATGGTTCATCGATGACTCAAGTGCTGATATGTATATTATTGTTGCGAGTTTCCTGTTCAGGATCTAAATAATGATAAGTGAGAATTCAAGCAATGATCTTGAATTTTCACTCTGTATGAGGTCGGACCAAAAATAGCCCCATAGTTAATCCTGCCTGTCCTAAGAGGCTACTTGAAAGATATCCGAAGGTGGTAGATGGTCTCCACCATCACCCTGTGAAATACCACCTTATCAACTACAGGTGTTGTGAAATGGATTACTACTGTTTTAGTCAGTATTTGGTCGATAACAGAAGCAAAATTCATACTTCTCCATTCGGATTTCCGGGCGATCATCATCATCTTGCACCCCCTAAGGTTGAGGCCCTGAAGGAGCTGCCCAGCACTTTGCTAGGATGGTGCCTCCCCCCTTCCACCGCACCCGATCTCACTGAACGGGTCCTCATCAAAAGTTTTCTTCAAGGTCATCTATAACGATTTGCTTTAAGTCCTTTGAACAGGTAGAGTCTTGCTGGTAACAAGTTAGGAAGTGTCATTGTACGGGTGCCTATTGATAAAGTTATTGGAGTGGAGTTTTTGAGTGAATTTGTTTCATACAATATTTTTGAAGAGTGATTAGAAACTTTGCACCTAGAGGATACGAAGAGCTACCGATTACGTTCTGAAATTGAAGTGTTGAGAACTTTATACTCAACCTGTTTGCCCAGAATGAATTGTTTTTTTTTTCATATTTCATTTCTGAAAAAATATTCCCAGGTGGGGAGAAGTCGGACACCATAGTGAGGCATTATAAAAAGAAGGTAGGCATCAATTTCAAAAACTATAATGACAAAACATTGAAAAAAGCATTGAGTGATGTCAAAAATGGCAGCTGACCATTCGAAGGCAAATTGAGAGCATAAAACAGGTGTCCGTGTTCATAAATGATATCCTACGTAACCTACAAGTGAAAAATACTGATATTATGGCATACACAAAGATGGTGTCTTTACTCCAAGACTAACATTAAGGCTTCGTGAGACCAAGAGAGCAAGAGCAAGAGCGAGATCGAGAGCGAGAGCGAGAGCAAGAGCAAGAGCAAGAGCAAGAGCAAGAGCAAGAGCAAGAGCAAGAGCAAGAGCAAGAGCAAGAGCAAGAGCAAGAGCAAGAGCAAGAGCAAGAGCAAGAGCAAGAGCAAGAGCAAGAGCAAGAGCAAGAGCAAGAGCAAGAGCAAGAGCAAGAGCAAGAGCAAGAGCAAGAGCAAGAGCAAGAGCAAGAGCAAGAGCAAGAGCAAGAGCAAGAGCAAGAGCAAGAGCAAGAGCAAGAGCAAGAGCAAGAGCAAGAGCAAGAGCAAGAGCAAGAGCAAGAGCAAGAGCAAGAGCAAGAGCAAGAGCAAGAGCAAGAGCAAGAGCAAGAGCAAGAGCAAGAGCAAGAGCAAGAGCAAGAGCAAGAGCAAGAGCAAGAGCAAGAGCAAGAGCAAGAGCAAGAGCAAGAGCAAGAGCAAGAGCAAGAGCAAGAGCAAGAGCAAGAGCAAGAGCAAGAGCAAGAGCAAGAGCAAGAGCAAGAGCAAGAGCAAGAGCAAGAGCAAGAGCAAGAGCAAGAGCAAGAGCAAGAGCAAGAGCAAAAGCAAGAGCAAGAGCAAGAGCAAGAGCAAGAGCAAGAGCAAGAGCAAGAGCAAGAGCAAGAGCAAGAGCAAGAGCAAGAGCAAGAGCAAGAGCAAGAGCAAGAGCAAGAGCAAGAGCAAGAGCAAGAGCAAGAGCAAGAGCAAGAGCAAGAGCAAGAGCAAGAGCAAGAGCAAGAGCAAGAGCAAGAGCAAGAGCAAGAGCAAGAGCAAGAGCAAGAGCAAGAGCAGAAAACGGAGACGGAGACCGAGACCGAGAAATATTTCAGAATATTTTCTCTTGTTTCTCGGCTAGGCCCAACTCAAAATCAAAAATATTTTGGATTTGGTATCTTCGAGGTAAGTAATTCTATTCCTGAGCTCGGAAGGAGTATAGCTGTTAAGCGCATTTTTTCAATGGCGGCTCCCTAACTACTCAGCCGCGTTCCTATCCGTCCAACCTTGACGTTGAAGACCTCCGTCTTCGCTCGATGGTATCACCTCTTCGGCACCACCGGTACCGTACAGCCGACGTGCAGTTACTCATATTAATAACCGGTGGCAATCCTCGATGCACCTTGCCGTCTACCGTGTCGTTCTTCTCACACGTTTCTTCATTTGTATTTACAGCCCGCCTGCTCGATTATATCGTATAACTGTTTGTTATGCCAGTCAATGTATTCTTCGAGAGTACGCTCGATGTAAATTTGTGGTTTGTTTCTGATACAGCTTACACTTGAGAAGGTGAATATGGTAAGGCTATTGATTGATTTGATTGTTGGTAGTTGTTCGGCGAAATGCAAGTCGTGATTAATTTAATGAATGGTCGGAGAGGCAGCTTCTGTTGAATTAATGAGAAGGTCAGGAGGATATCGCGAATAACAGCACTTATTTTTATGAAAGCTGAGAGAGCATTTACAATTCATCGACAGTGAAGGTTGGTTCGGCATTTTTTCTCATATCAGAGAGTGAGAGGTGTGGCACAGTATAATATTTGAAGGAATAATATCGACTTGTTTGTAATTTGATATTGGCCCTACATTATATTGAAAAAGCGGTTACATGACTAGAATAAGCATTACAAGAGGATTATAATGACCTAATGAAGTTAATCAGCCCTGCCAAAAATATCACATGAAATATCATGAAATAATTCAGACGAATTATTAATTGATGTTCTCATTCGAAACTATAAACGTACAAATATGAAACAGAAATGCATTCGCACCACCCAAACCAATCCCCAAGTAATCCTTTCCGCTCAGCGCACTTCACTCCTTGCACAACTGCCAGGACTTTTTCATGCCCCGCATTGAATCCATACTCAGCTAATAGCTTTATTGTAAGGAGCATGTGTATGTACATTAATTCTCGATTATTTATGCTGAAGGATTTCTTTCATATATTTTTACTGCCAGTGGTTTTTTAATAAATCGCCTTTAGAGACTTTATCGAACTCCAGGTTGTCAACAATTAGTCCTTCGAGATGGTCATGCTTTAACGGTCGAAAGACTAAAATAAATACCTTTATGAATCCAGCACGCGCTATAAGTGGCGAAAGCATTAATTAAAGCCTTATAATGGAGCATGTAGGTTATATTTCAACGTAATCAATAAAGCTGCATATCATTTTTGCCTTCGTATAATCCTATCAAGAGATTATTGTTCACTTGTCGCAATGCATGTGTCGGCCTTTGTGGAAGTGAATATTAATATTATTCATGAAGATGATGAAGGTTTAAATGTACGTACGAGAATTATAACATTATAAGACATCTGTTATATATTGCGAATATATCACATTATAGTTTGTTCTAATTGAGTTGAGGAAGGCTGTGGTGTATGTAACTAGTGAGATAATTTCAGACTTCTATTGCCTTAATTAATATTGCGAACAGAAGAGGTCACTGAAAGAAATAAGAAGTAATATATTATACAACAAACTGAGGTTACATTTCAGACGTTTCAAATCAAAGAGGTTACTTGTTCCATTCCGGTACCGATTTAGTTTCAAATTGATAATCTACCATGGAACTGAACTACCAATCATATCCATTACATTTGCGTTACCCCATTTTGAGAGTTCTCATTATTTATTTCAAATCTTCTTTCATTTAATCGCTCAGATTCCACATATGAGGTACTATCCTGCTATAATCATAAAAATTAACTTTATTGGATTGACGTGGCCGTTACTTGATGGAATTCCATAGTATATGTCACTGAGGTAAAACACAATTAAATTTCCACAGACTTATTGAGTGATGTGATTTGTAGCACCATTGTCAGCAAACCAGATGAATGATCAGACTGATCTGCATGAAAACATTGATTGATGGAAACGAGAACTAAATTTGCCTTTGTCCTATCTGCGTTTAACTTTGAAGGGACTGGTTTTTTGGCATGACAATAATTGCATACCCAATCTATAAATGTCTTTTCGAACTTGCTCATTTTCTTCTGCTGTGAAGGATTCGCTACCAACACACGTAGGTGAGATTCTCAACTGTTCTTTCGTCCTCAGCCATCAACATCCAACTGAATCTGAAGGAGGAGTAGTTTTCTGGAAGTGCTCCCAGAATTTTTCGAATGAGTAATAGCTCTTGTGCATCTTCCCTTTTAATCTCCAATTTCAACTCATTCCAAAGATTCTCCAGCTTGTATATGTTTGTAGCTACATCATCACCTGTTTTCTACTGATAACAGAAGAATTGCCAGCAGAAATCTTATGCTTCGTCTTTTGATATGCCGTCGAAAAGTCAGTGTAGTTCTCGCCATATTTCTCGAGCCTTTGAAAACCTCGTGATCTTTTTCAGAATTTTTCATGTTGGTTGTGAGTATTATTACGGTACTGCTTTCTGTTTTGCTGAAGTCACTCAGCTCCTTACTGTATGAAGCAATATCTCCCGTACTAGCACCAGTTTCCTAGGCTTTTGGTTCTACGAGAGTGCATTCCACAACTTCCACAGCTCTGACAATACCTCTCAGTAGTTTCGATATAATTTTCTTGTTGCCGCTTGACTGTCTGACAGGATAAACGCGTTTTCAACGTTTCTTCTATTGCTCTACTTCGCGTATTGGAGGATGGCGTACACCTCTTCCTAGCAGACAGAAGTATGGGTGTCCAGTGAGTAGCTGATGACAACAGTGCTCGTATTCATTACTCGAAAACACTCTAGCTCCATAACCAGACTTGGATCCATCTGTGTGGCAAATTTTCCCATGTAGACTTTTCGTGATCTGCCAGCCGTCCCACTTAGTTCTGACTGAAATCAGCTCTCTGAATTGGTTTTTGAAGCAGCTCTTTTTCGGAATATCGTCCGTTCTCGTTTCCAGCGCACTTCCGATCACAATGCTAACGATGCTCTTGTGCCCTTTTCCAATAATCGAATTGGGTGTGTTCTGCAGTCTAGAGGCACCAAGCCTTGTCCCCCCTGCACCAATAGGTGGAAAGGTCATTCCTTCTGTGAGAATAGCTGTACATCTGTACCTATTGAATGAGTGTGTTTCATTTGAAAAAAAAAAAAGATGATAAGAAATAATTTCTTATAGGGTCGTTGGTAAAGTTCCAAAATTCAGTGAGCCTTCATAAAAGGTACAAGTAGGTGTCATATTCTTGCAATCTTGGCAGAGATCGCCCAATTGTTTTTGAGTCTTATGGATACGACGTAGTCTATCACCATGAATCTAAATCTCTACGTAGTTGGAATCATGAAGTGAATAGCATTTATTCAACTTTCCCTCCAGTGAAGTGGAGATATACCATCATATCACACTATGTCTGATAGCATACAGAGCAGCTCAGTGCATGAGTAAACGTACTCTAGCCTGGCTAGCATTCTCTTTGGAACGTAACTTTGGTTGTCCTGCCACTCAGTGTTCAGAGAAAGAAACAAATGTGCAGGACTGATGAAAATATAAAATTCACTGTAGAAATAAAAGCAGAAAATTCAGATATTTTTTTTGATTTGGCAATAGGTAAAAGTTGTTCCAACGCAAAATAATTGAATGTACTGATCGCTTGGGCGGAATATGTTGCAAGTATAAGAAAATCTGTTGAAATCTGATCTTGTTTACCTTAATGTCATCGACATTATGAACAAGTATATGGACAGTATGCAGTGTGGTTCTCTAAATAGTACCTATACACATAGTCAGAATGTGTCCTTTTCCTATTTCTAACAGAAGCATCAATAGTACAGATAATGCAAGTGATTCATAGTTTAATAAAATGTTGCATGGTAAGTTGGCAAATCAACCAGTAACAATAATATCTTCCATATTTATATTATTCTTTCAAATGGAATAGGCTCCGAAATAAATGCTATCAATTCTGGTCAACTTATTTAAAAAGCCCACTAGTTTGATAAAAAATTCAAATGGTGATGACAGGAAAAACATTTTTTTGTAAATCAATATTCTACACTTATTAAAAGTCAAGAGTGCTTTGAGAATCTCAACATCACTCATCCCGTACACCAGAAATGATTCCAATGCAACGTGGAAGTATTTCCCAATTATTCCGGTTGAAATCAATAAAAGCTGCCCATACGTAAGCCAGAACGGGATAAATCAGCCTTTGAATACCGATATGAGAGAGCGGGGTGCTGCTATTGACCGGAGCGAAATCCCTTTCAACTTTCTTCATAAAGCGCCGCAATAAAAATCAAATGAAAATCACTTTCGTGAATCGGACTCGATCCATAAAACATTTGAGTTAATGATACAATGCTACAATTTTGCAATATAATAATTGTCGTAGAAAAATTTGGAAGTTGGAAGATACACTTTCTTAAGGAGTGGTTTTGTATCTTGTTTTTTGATCTTGGCTGCTCCTCATTCAACAAAATTCATAATCATATACAAAAAAAGTTGTTATTACAGTCCATTAAAAACTGCAGCAAGATTAATAGTTTCAAATAAAGATTATCATTATTACTATTGGGATACACCCTGACAGAAAGTATCAACTATTTTCAAAGACATAACAATCAATTCTGTTATAACAGTTTGACTCATGGGAATTATTCTATCTCATTTACAAAATTCACACTTGAACTCATCGTGCTCTTCTTCACATCCAGCCCACTTTTATGAGCACAACATTTACAGCTCCAACACCCAACCCATCCTTCGTTCGTTCATTTTCTTTATTTGATTTTTTGTTTTCTCAAATTTTGTATTAGCCTTTTTAACTTGTTTTTCTTTGAACTCACTTCTTTTCTTTGCAAGCTATCCTTTCTTTCTTTTATATTCAGCCAACTCAGCTCTATTCGGGCTTGAAGTAATTATGACAGTAACAATAGTCGTCGCCGACCGATGTTTTCACCCACGTTTTTTTTTTACTCCCCTGGCTAATACCACGATGGGTATTGAATTATATCCAACAGATACTTGTGTAGAGGAAACGATTGCAAGTGCTCCCTGTAACCAAATAACGGAATTTTAATTCGGACAGCGGGATCACCTCAGACTTATTTCGAGGTTCTTGCCTCGTCATCAGTATAGGGTAGGTCACTACAGACAGCTTGAAGCCATCTGTTCGCCGTCCGAATCACATCACAATTTCGTCTATTTGGCCAATCTGAACTCGCGCTGATGAAACGGGTGTAAGCCGCTCCACCTGGTGAGTAAAAACGGTAAAAACATCTGTCAGTTTGATGATGAGATGAACTTTCTCCATTATTCTGACGTTCATGGAAACTAGTGCTTGAAGATGGCTCATGTGCACAATGAAGAGATTTTCTCCTCGAGGATTGCAAACGACACAAAAAAGGCCTAGCACTCAGAACTCTGAAGGACTCTGAAGGACACCACCATACCTGTTGGGTGCTGATTGGGATCGGTAGTTATTTGAAGAATGCACAACAAAAAGGGCCACTGCTTCAAGGAGACACACCAGTTGGGCGCTAAGAGAGGCTGGCATCTGGAAAAGACTCAGCCGTTGTGCGCCGAAAGGACCCAAAACATGACGGAGGCATAGCAATTGGGTGCTCAGAGGGGACGATACTTGAAGACTCAGCCGTTGGGCTCTGGAAGGAGTTACTGCTTGAAGAAGGCATAGCAATTGGGTGCTCAGAGGGGAAGATACTTGAAGACTCAGCCGTTGAGCTCTGGAAGGAGCTGCTGCTTGAAGAAGGCATAGTAATTGGGTGCTCAGAGGGGACGAGACTTGAAGAAGACTCAGCCGTTGGGCTCTGGAAGGAGCTACTGATTGAAGAAGGCATAGCAATTGGGTGCTCAGAGGGGACGATACTTGAAGACTCAGCCATTGGGCTCTGGAAGGAGCTACTGCTTGAAGAAGGCATAGCAATTCGGTGCTCAGAGGGGACGTTACTTGAAGAAGACTCAGCCGTTGGGCTCTGGAAGGAGCTACTGCTTGAAGAGGCATAGCAGTTGGACGCTTACAGGTGCCGGTACTTAAAGAAGACTCGGCAGTTGGGCACAGCAGAAAGGCTAAATATTATAAAACAAAATGACAAACAGAATAACGGTTGTTTATATCTTAAATCCAATCTGTAGTATCAGGCTTAAAATATTGAATCAACTAATTCTTATCAGGGTAAACACTGTATGTATTTCGCAATTATTTTGGCGAAAATCAATGAAAGCTGCTCATATGGATAAATCCAACGGGATAAATCAGAATTGAATATGAGAAAGCGGGGTGCTGCTATTGACCCGAGCGAAATCCTATAACCTTTCAACTTTCTACATAAAGCGCCGCAATAAAAACCGAATAAAAATCACCTTCCTGAATCGAACTCGATCCATCAAACGATAATATCGGCCGCCTATTACAACTTTTGCTCGGACGTTCTTTCGATATTTGAAGTATAGTCATAATAAAAAAAGGCGATGCATCATTCCTCGGCACGCTCCGATATGTTCGTTCTCTGCTTCGTTGGACGTTGCAGGACGGTCACTCTGTGCTGCTGATCTTGATCGGGATGATGGGGAGATTTATAGAAGAATTCGGCATTACGAGTGATCTTTAGACGGAAATTATGAGGGTCACTGGGCTAGACACTCTATGGAAGTTATTATTACGTTGAGTGAAAATAATTGGACATGGTTTTTTGGGTGTTTTAACAGAACACAGTCTGAAAATTACAAAAACGTAAATCCAAGGTAATCCAAATACATACAAGTTTAAGAGCACGAACTATTTGAATAACACTCAGATGTTTTCATATGCATGTAACATCATTTTGAATAATATTAGTTTGAAAAAATTCATCAACACATTGGTAATGGTTCTACATCAAAAATAGATCCATCTTACCCTTTTTTCCTTAAGCAGGTCAGGTATGGTGTTAACACACAGTAGCATCCCTGCAGCATTTTCACAGATCTGTTAGCTTTTGCTCATATTCACAGATGCTACTGTATCTCGAAACTCGACTGTTGAATTAATTGAGCTTTTGTTAAACATACATTTTTACTGATGGTACTGTACCTATGTCGATCTAAACCTGACCTGTTTTGGAAAAGAAGGGTTAGAAGGGCACTTTTTTTTACTTGAATAACACTGAGGAAACCACAGTATAACACTCAGAATGTTTCCTATGCAAGTAATATAATTTCGGAAAAACTTCTTTTAAAATATACATACTTCTTCTTCTTTCCATGAATAATTGTCAATGATATCTTTCCTTCTTCCCCAAAATATATCAGGTATGGTATTGACATAAAGTAGCATATAACCAAATTGAATTATAAGAACTCTGTGATACTGTGATGTACATTTGTATAAAATCGATGATTTCCGCAGCTGTTTCGAAAACTCATCAGATTCAAGACAAAGTATGCGAGAAAATATTAAAACGAATATCTTAACGAATGTTGATAAATCGCTAAGAGTTGCCAAGAACTCTTTGCCATGTTTTCAAATATTCGATTCAAAATGGTTGGTATATGATGTCAAAAGGAATGGATTTAGTATGTTATCGTAAATGTTAATATTGTGGTCTGTCTCGTTTGCGATGAAGTTATGTGTTTATGCAGGCTGCTGAGTTAAATTTACCACATTATGAACTCCGCAATGGACCGGGAAAATAATCTTCTTTGACGTTCGTTACTTTATATTTAGTGAAACATTACTGTTACTATCTTGAGGTATTTTAATGAGTGATTAAACTCAGAGTCGAAAAAGCTCGTACGAAAATCCTCTTCCATAAGTGTATAGTGTGAATACCTGACAGAAAACTACTACTCCTCTGGCTCCTACTACGACGAATCTTGAATTACATCTGACATATACATTTAATTTTTAATTATTGCAAATAATAGTAATCTAAAAAAAATTAAGGGTAGAAAGGCCTACCAATAATGAACACGAAAACAACAAATGATGGCTTGATTAAACTTTGAATTTTTCTTGTAGAAGAGGGTCACTTAGTCTTATCATCTGAGTGATCAGGAAACTCTTCTTATTCAACAGTTAAAACAATAATATATGCAAGTGTAAAGTATTTATTCAACTACGTTACAATTTCAAAATGTTTGGCAAGAAATAAAAAACAAGCGTAGAAAAAGAGATAAAAAATTAAAAGGTAACCAAAAGTCAGGGTCGTTTCCGTTGAAACCAGAAGTGGAAAGGGAGTATGAAATACTGACAAAAATTCCAATTCTTGAAGCCAATACCCCTGCCAAGTTTAATTCACATTCCCTTGAAACTATTGGCTTGTCTAAATAATACGTTGACACCCAGTATAACCAGAATCAATAATGATTCTAATTGCTCTTTTCTGATGAAATCTTTGTAGCTTCGGAGTGTCCTCAGAGAATTAAACCATAACGGATGTATAAGATGAGTTTTGTCATAATACTATTTGATTCTGCTTGTAGGATGAACAAGTTTTTTATTTCCCTTATCTTATCAGAGTAAATGAAAGTAATGTTGTCTGCATGAAACAACTGATATGCATATAAATGATAAATAAGAACGGCCCCGAGACTGATCCTTGAGGAACACATGCTCAAAAAAATTGAAATTTGACCTCATTAGAAACAAAAACACCCTATTCATACTAAAATAGCTTGCTACAAATATTTTGAAAATTTAACTTAGTTAAATAATTACTTCGTTATATATTCAAAAGAATGTGCAATAAATAATTAGCCATAATCGTTTATAATCTTTGGAAATGGAGACATTATCCAAATATATTATAGTCTTCAAAGGCTGACTCAATCACTTGAAATGAAGCAATAAAAAAATGTGACTGATTTGGATGGTAGAATAAATTTATTGGGTTGTCATTTTTGCATCAAACTGCTTTAACGTCCCTCCCTATATCATCGATGCCATTTCATTTTCTCACTTGTAGCTCACGTCTGTAGATCGAGAGGTGATCGAGAGAACCTGTCGCGGATGATTGAAAACTCTGACGGGCTATAACATCATATTACAGGAAACTCCCGGGAAGAGATGATAAGTGTGCTGTCAGGCCTTCATGCCAAGGGAATTCCCTGCCTATGTTGCTGCTATCACGATATCATTATCTCCGTCGATAATGCCTCTGCTATCGATCTCAACATTGGATGTACGGGGTGAGCTGTTTTTTTTTGCTTGTTGTCTTTCTGATGACCTGAAGTTGACGATATCAGTTTTTTTTTGTGATTTTCAGGAAAAAAATAACGAAATAGTAGGTTGGTTGTTATTTAGATCCAATAATTTCATTTAATATGAAGACAATTCTAATAAATACCTCCTGCTTCAGTTCTAGACTTTTCAGCTGGAAAACTGATCAGATGTTATCACCCTCATACCACTTATAATTCTCCAAAGGTTTTTGACAGTTCTCACTCACTCCCTGATGCATGTTGGCGGGTTGTTTGAAGCCCAGTAAACATCTGATATACTAATGCAGGGCATTCTTTGAGACGGTTTGACGTCATCTTCGATGTACCACCTTCAGAGAGGATTATTCCCGATAATAGGTGTCTGTTCACATGATCATGTCTCATTCAAAGCCCATTCATTAGTTTCAGATCTTGTCTACCAGGGAAGAAAATTTTTGTAGCAGTTTTTCCATTGCAGCAATAGCCAGGCTGTTGGGCATTCCTAAGATGGGTTCTGGTACGATAGATGATTCCTGTGATCCTTACTTCTCTAACCTAATTGCCCCCTAGTTTTCGAGGACACCATATGGGTCCCAGGACACTGACCCATTTATTCGTATCGCCAGTTGTTCTTCGATTAATTTCTCCTCTGACACATTTGCTCATGTTTTCGATTCTCTAAATGGTACGCATGTTTCCGTATTCAATGTACAGGTGCCGAGGTGGCAGTTCTGCAGAACTTCAATAGCTCTTTCCCATAGCGCCTGCGTAGTTCCCACGCAGGATGGCCTTTGGACTTCAATGTACTCACTTGACCACCACACAATGTCTCCGTTAGGTTATGGTTCAACGATTGATTTTCATATATGTCCAATATAGGGTATTCCCCATGTTTACTACTGGTCGATCTCCAGGCAACTGGCGTAGGTAATACAAGATAGTAACATTGATGATAGTGTTCAGCCCCTCTAGGATGAGTGCTGGAATATGTCACCCTTTCAGAGTTTCTCCAGAGTGTTTTAGTATTGCTTGTCCTTTTCTCGACAGAAGGCTGTTTCTGTACGGATAAATGATTGCCTTGTTGAGATTGTTTACTGCCCTATTACATCTCCTTTTCATTGTTGTACTCGAACGGTGATTCGACAAACTTTCGTGTCAGTTCCACCTGGTAGTTGTTCCATTTGGTAGTTCCTTGTGTTCTGCTTGTATCTTTTCTGGTTGGATTGTGTTGCCCAGCTCAAACAAGGTGTATCTGTGATCCACTAGTTGTTTATGTTGAGACATCTTCTATGAGTACCTACTTGCAACTTGCGAGTACATTCAATGTGAGATCTATGACGGATTACTGAACCGATGGGGGTATACCAAACCCTCTGTCGAAAATCAAAGATTCCTTGCGCCGAAAAACTAGGGACGAGCTCTGTCTCTGGACTTTTAGTCTCTAATGCCCCACAGGATAAGTTGAGAGTTTGACTCACAAGCAGATCCTTTTTGTCGCAGAACAGGTGATCATTTGGTTTTCAATTAACATTTTTATCATCTACGCTCCCAGATGTTTTGTGCATACTCTTGGTATGCCTCCTTGATTTTTTCCAATATATCCAAGGCTCCTGCATTCATCAAAAAATGTCATTATGGTTGATAACAAATATTGAAATTGGATGGAGAAGTACCACCTTTTACGGCTTCTCTGATATTTGCCGCTCTCCGCCTCGCTTTGGTGTTGCTCGGATGACCTAAATTGACTGAGGCCCCTTTCAGATTCATCAGTCATCTTTGTGGTGTTCTGCTAAATATATGAAAATTAACGATCGAACGTGTGCACGGCATATGAAAAAAAAAAGTTCATATAACTTTCCTGCCGGAAAATTCACTTCAGCAACTGACCGGCTTATGAAAATTGTTTTTGGGGTTCCTAACAATATTAACAATTCTGTCGATTCTGCTGTTGGTTATTATACGAAATACCTTGTTTTGCATCCTGTTCAACCTCAACAATGGCGTCATTTTCAGGCTGCAAAACACTGGACAAGCGTATGTTAATGATGGCCTTTATACATTGACATAATTTTCAGTGGTCAGAAAAGAGAAAATGAACGAGCAAAATCTTTCATTATCAGACGGCCTACATCTTCGATTCCTCTGGTTCCCGTTTTTGGGATGCCTGCCACCCCACCTAGGGTCACCGTCTCAGAGGTTTATTGAAAGTTTTGAAACTTGTTTTGGTGATCTGTAGATATATTTATATACGGCCCATGAAGCTGGGGCATGGATATGGGGTCTGCTGACGTATATTGGCTGGCGGTTGAGATATATTTTCCCAGCGTTTTTGAGAATCGTTTTCCAGATTTGCTTTGTTTCATGTTTTTTTCCTTCTCATTGAAATTATCCATGCATGGATTTTTATTGCATCTCATACGAGTCTATTGAGAGTGGGCAAGTTTCACGTATCAAAAAAGGATTTTGTGGTCTCTCTGAGCACATTTTCACATAACCTTCAGTTTTTTTTTTTTTCAAAAGATCTATGAGTACGGGGCTGAAAGAACATTAAGGAAACTGCAGGTGAGGCTCAATCCGGCAAAGAATAGTTAAAGATCATTGAATGGATTTTAATGGGACATATGACTCTTTCTTCAAAATTCGATATGCAGCCCTTCATCGGGTGGGTGTTCAACTTCATTTTTATAAGTATTACACTGAGCTGATATTTTTTCCTTCCACTCTATACAAATGCACACTGAAATACATGAATAAGGGGCTATGGGAGATGTTTCACGCTGGCATATAAGATTCTACAGGTGTAGGGATTGCTGAAATATCATATTGAGGGGAACTTGAGTACCTATATGTTATGTTGTGGGGTTTTATGGGCTCACACTCGACTTTCATATTGATATTGAATAGCGAATATGGGATTTATGACGAATTCTTTCCGATGCTCTGACTGGAATTTGATATCTTCCCTTCGATTTTATGGCGAGATATTTCTCCGGTATCGGAAAGTAATTTTTATATATTTCTGTTGGAGTTAGAGCTTTGATGGGAAAATTCTTTTTGTTATAACATAACTGATTTTTATTCTATTAGTCAAAGTTTATATGTCGTCAGAAAATGAATGCGAATATCAAAACGCAACCAAAAAAAACGCAACGAAATTTATGAATGTCAACCGTTAAATGGAGGTTCTTGAATGAAAGTGGACGAGAGAATATGGGTGTCCCGTACAATCATGGAACATTTCTTTGACACCAACTCAAGACATTTTTTCCTATGACAGATGTCAATTATTATAACCTCTGTATCTCATCTTGTTACACGTTCATGTGAAAAATCTACCTTTCAACGAAAATGTTAAATTATATTGTATTGTATTGCCACTCTTTTTCCTCAGATCTCTATGTAACCTACCCCTCTCATTCACTGAAGATGAAGGATTTATCCTTCGAAACATATGTCTGTGTATCTCTGGACAACAATAGAGATTATTTTGGTGGAGTTAGACTGAAAGTTTTTCACCTACCCAGTAGATAAACTTCATTTTAGCCATTCATATACCTACAGAAAAATTAACATTCTTGAATTGATTCAAAAGATTGTTGTTTCGGAAAAGAATGAATGAACATGTAAAAAGGAATACGGTTTTGAAGAAAAATTGTTCAGCGTCTGCTTTTTCACAGGCTCTTTTTTGATGTTATATGGATCACTGAAAAAAAAAATTCAATAAGCTTCAATCGGGTAAAAAACTTATTTCTGTTAGAGTTTTGATCGTTTACAAAATAATTCAGCAGTCTTATATATTTGTTAAGGACATTTGAAAACATATAATAATCAACTTGAAAGATCAAAACACGGTTTATTATTGGTGATATAACCAGTGTAATTCTAATTATATTCCAAGAGTACACCCTTTCCTTCATGTAACAAACAGAATTGTTGTAATGCAGAAATAAAAAATATGTTCTACAAGTAACAAATGGCTTATTTGTCCATAATGACTCTAATGTGTCATCAACATTACACCACTCAACAGCAACAAAAAGAAAAGTAAAAATCAACAGAAATTCTTGGTTGGAATGATTTCATGTCTGCGTTTTAAAAGACGTGAATAATCTCTCGAAGAGTACTTTTTCTTTTGGGTAAAACATAGAATGCGTAACTGAGCGACATAGCATTCAAATGTGTTTGTTTTTTGCATGTTGTAGAACCATTGGCGTTGAAAACTAATTTGTTTTGCATGCAGTTAGTAGTTAGGAACTTTATTTCACGAAATATTCGAAAACATGTCACTTTGTAACACATTCATACAACTATATAAATGTACATACAATATTTTATTTTTGAAAGAAATTAATAGGATATCAGATATTTACCGTGAAATTTTCAAATATTCATGTTTATTTCTGGTATATATTAAACGAAAAATGCATTGTTGATAAAACACTTATAAAGCAGAAACGCAACGATACAAAAAAGTTTTGACTTGAATTAACAGTTTAACACTTGAAAATCAAAAATGTTTTACAAAACTTCCTGGTGTGCAGAAGAACGTAGGACTATTTTTACAACAACAATAACAACCGTATTATAATAATTGGCGCCCAACGTGGGGCTATTTTTATATCAACACCAACAACAATAATATTAACGGTATATAAATACATAGCATTTCTCTATGTACTAAAAATGCTTCACACGGTACATACTTGTCGCAAATCGGCTTGGGTTCTCACAAAAGTCTTCAGAGAACTACTTCCGTACAACTCTATTCATATCGTTTACTTGCCACGAATTGTCCTTGGCTGTTATTTAAACTGGATGAGAATTAACATCCTAGGACGTGGTAACGGTCATCTGTTACTTTATAACTGGCGTCGTGTTATGTTCTGAGAAAAATACTCATAATTTGTGATTACTCATTGAAATCGAAAATACAAACAAACCCCTTTTATCTGTGTATCATTCCCTTCTGCAGTTCCTTCGAAACCCCACTTCATAAGTCCCCATAACTGCGTAGTTTCAATTAAAGGGAGTAGCAAGGTGCAGATTTATTCAGATAAGGAGCAGCACATATGAAGAAGCAGACGCAGATATATCCTGAGATTGAGTCGGTTTCATTATCGGGAGAGCTCATCATATTTTAAAGGGGAATGTAATTTCATTTGCTCCATAAAATCTAAGCTGCTCTAAATCTGGCATACGGAGGGGTAGCATATGCGGCCCGATCCGAGGGAATATAGTTCACAGACTCTGCCATTAAATATGAGCTTACTGAAATGTAAAACAGTCGGGGTTTTGCATTTCCACGCATAAACTGCCGACAAAACGGCTCGAGGATTCACTTTATATGGACGGAGATATGTCTCTCTCTGCCTCGCACCTAACTCGTTAATATTCCTCGCCGCCCCTTGCCACTCACGGGGGCAACTGGAGCAAATAAGCCTTTATGTAAAGGTGGTTTCGGTTTTTGATATGCACCTACAGATTTTGCAATAATAATACAAATATTAAACCGAGGAAGAAACGACTAGTCATTTTTTGTACACCTAATGAAATCAGTGAAGTAATTATCTCTAATGAAAAATAATGAAAAAGTTTTAGGGGGCATTGAAAGATAATTACCATTCAATTACGCGGATACGTTGTATGGACATTATTTAACTTATGTATAAAAATAAGATCCAGAAAGTTCGAAACTCCACGTATGATTTTTGATGTAAGTAAGCGACAACGAGTATCAAATAAATTGAAGGAAATTGGATGGTTACATAAAGAGAACAGGAGAAAGATTCAATTTAGTACCTCGTCATAAAATAATTCCCAAATACATACCCAATACATATTAACTCAGCCATTTTAAATCGATTGGCGTTCGCAGAATTGGTCTATCTCTAACCGTTCCCGAGTTGGTCAGCTCTGAATCAGTTTTCAAATGGTTTTTTGCCACCAAACATATTTCTGATGAGTTTTTGATATTTTCGTTCAGAGATTCGGAATCAGCACGTCAAAATACGTTCGAAGAGAAAATTTTGAATTCGAAAAATAAAAAATAAAAAATCTCAGAAAATTTTATGTTTTGTCTTAAACACCTTTTTCCGGCTAAATCTTATATCTGAACATAGAAAATCATACATTTTTGGAATAAGCATGAAATTTTACGTACACAGTGCAAATTTCAGGTCGATGTGACAACTTGGTACTTTTAATGATTTTTAGGGGTGAACCCCTTGCAACTTTTTCGAGTAATTTTTAATTTCTTTTGATTGACTTGAAAATAAAAATACATACTAATTTGGCCATTTTGAATCGACTGGAGTTCGCAGATTTCGTCTATCTGTAACCGTTCTCGAGTTGGTCAGCTCTGAATCAGTTTTCAAATGGTTTTTTTGGCACCAAAAATATTTCTGATGAGTTTTCGACATTTTAGTTCAAAGATTCGGATTCAGCACGTCAAAATACGTTCGAAGAGAAAATTTTGAATTTCGAAAAATGGAAAATAAAAGAGTTCAAAAAATTATGTGTGATGATATATTCGACTTTTTTGTCCGTTGATTTTTTTCGTTCAAATATTCAGTGTATACTAATTCGTCCATTTTGAATCGATTAGTGTTCGCAGAATTTGTCTATTTCTAACCGTTCTCGAGTTGGTCAGCTCTGAATCAGTTTTTATATGTTTTTTTTTGCCGCCAAAAATACTTCTGATGAGTTTTCGACATTATTGTTAAAAGATTCAGAATGAGCACGTTAAATTACTTTCGAGGAAAAACATTTGAAATTCAAAAAATGAAAAATAAAAAATCTTAGAAAATTTTATTTTTCATCTTAAATACCTTTTTCCGCTTAAATCTTATATCTGAGCATATAAAAATCATAAATTTTTGGAATGAGCATAAAATTTTACGTATACAATGCGAATTTAAAGTCGATGTGACGACTTGGTATTTTTGATGATTTTTAGGGGTGAACCCCTTGCAACTTTTTCGAGTAATTTTTAATTACTTTCGATTGACTCGAAATTCACAATACATACTAATTCGACCATTTTGAATCGACTGGCGTTCGCAGATTTCGTCTATGTCTAACCGTTCTCGAGTTGGTCAGGTCTGAATCAGTTTTCAAATGGTTTTTTTGGCACCAAAAATATTTCTGATGAGTTTTCGACATTTTCGTTCAAAGATTCGGAATCAGCACGTCAAAATACGTTCGAAGAGAAAATTTTGAATTTCGAAAAATGGAAAATAAAAGAGTTCAAAAAATTATGTGTGATGATATATTCGACTTTTTTGTCCGTAGATTTTTTTCGTTCAAATTCTCAGTATAGACTAACTCGGCCATTCTAAATCGATTGGAGTTAGCAGAATTTGTCTATCTCTAACCGTTCTCAAGTTGGTCAGCTCTGAATCAGTTTTCAAATGTTTTTTTGCGCAAAAATAATTTCTGGCGAGTTTTCGACATTTCGAATAATGAATTTAATTAAAATTAATAATGAATTAATGAAAATGTTATGATGTACACCTAATGAAAGAGTAGTTTCCCTCTCGTATTAAACCTTATGGGCAATGATCTACTCATATCGAATTCACGTGGGTAGGAAAAAACTGTATTACAATAAAATATTTCTTTAGGAACAAAAAAAAATTTAAATAAACTTTCATTCAGTAGGTTATATTTCAAGTGAGCGGGTCCATAGCGGCCCATTGTGACCCATTGCGGTTTACACTAATTCATATTTCACAAAAATAAATTCAGCTTCTCCACGAAGCTGACTTGTATACCTGATACCTGATATCGTACCAGGTACGATAGCAAGAGTAAGTCTCTGCCACACATTGAAAATATGTTTCTGTCCTCGACAAGGCAGGCACATCATCTCTGAGATAAAGGTGTTCTCGAACCATGTGTGTCCAACAGTTCCGGAGGACCCAATCTTCTCTATCTGGTATAAGGCTGTTGCTATATCGAAGGTCATATCCAGAAAAATAAAAAATGATATTTAGTAAATAGATGGATCTACGTTCCTAGGTAGTAGGAGATCATCATGAAGATTGAGAAATGAAACTTCCTATGTTTCTGTACCTCTTTATATTTATAACACTCGTTACTGCATGTTCATCCTATATGGACTTTTCGAATTATATCAGTTGGAAATATATTATGGAAATGTCCATACAGCACGACACTGCAGTAACAGTGTTATAAAAATATTAGTATGAAAACGTAGAAAGTTTTTGATATTTTCGTTCAGATTCGGAATCAGCACGTCAAAATACGTTCGAAGAGAAAATTTTGAATTCGAAAAATAAAAAATAAAAAATCTCAGAAAATTTAATGTTTTGTCTTAAACACCTTTTTCCGGCTAATTCTTATATCTGAACATAGAAAATCATGCATTTTTGGAATAAGCATGAAATTTTACGTACACAGTGCAAATTTCAAGTCGATGTGACAACTTGGTACTTTTAATGATTTTTAGGGGTGAACCCCTTGCAACTTTTTCGAGTAATTTTTAATTTCTTTTGATTGACTTGAAAATAAAAATGCATACTAATTTGGCCATTTTGAATCGACTGGAGTTCGCAGATTTCGTCTATCTCTAACCGTTCTCGAGTTGGTCAGCTCTGAATCAGTTTTCAAATGGTTTTTTTGGCACCAAAAATATTTCTGATGAGTTTTCGACATTTTAGTTCAAAGATTCGGATTCAGCACGTCAAAATACGTTCGAAGAGAAAATTTTGAATTTCGAAAAATGGAAAATAAAAGAGTTCAAAAAATTATGTGTGATGATATATTCGACTTTTTTGTCCGTTGATTTTTTTCGTTCAAATATTCAGTGTATACTAATTCGGCCATTTTGAATCGATTAGCGTTCGCAGAATTTGTCTATTTCTAACCGTTCTCGAGTTGGTCAGCTCTGAATCAGTTTTTAGATGTTTTTTTTTGCCGCCAAAAATACTTCTGATGAGTTTTCGACATTATTGTTAAAAGATTCAGAATGAGCACGTTAAATTACTTTCGAAGAAAAACATTTGAAATTCAAAAAATGAAAAATAAAAAATCTTAGAAAATTTTATTTTTCATCTTAAATACCTTTTTCCGCTTAAATCTTATATCTGAGCATATAAAAATCATAAATTTTTGGAATGAGCATAAAATTTTACGTATACAGTGCGAATTTAAAGTCGATGTGACGACTTGGTATTTTTGATGATTTTTAGGGGTGAACCCCTTGCAACTTTTTCGAGTAATTTTTAATTACTTTCGATTGACTCGAAATTTACAATACATACTAATTCGACCATTTTGAATCGACTGGCGTTCGCAGATTTCGTCTATGTCTAACCGTTCTCGAGTTGGTCAGGTCTGAATCAGTTTTCAAATGGTTTTTTTGGCACCAAAAATATTTCTGATGAGTTTTCGACATTTTCGTTCAAAGATTCGGAATCAGCACGTCAAAATACGTTCGAAGAGAAAATTTTGAATTTCGAAAAATGGAAAATAAAAGAGTTCAAAAAATTATGTGTGATGATATATTCGACTTTTTTGTCCGTAGATTTTTTTCGTTCAAATTCTCAGTATAGACTAACTCGGCCATTCTAAATCGATTGGAGTTAGCAGAATTTGTCTATCTCTAACCGTTCTCAAGTTGGTCAGCTCTGAATCAGTTTTCAAATGTTTTTTTGCGCAAAAATAATTTCACGACACTGCAGTAACTGTGTTATAAAAATATTAGTATGAAAACGTAGAAAGTTTTATTTTTTATTCTTCATAATAAGATTCAGTTTATTGAAAACAAATAACTATTAAAATTTTTAATATTTTCTCGAACAGGCTGAAAGGTCATTACAGTCGAAATGAAGCCTCAAACTAATCAAGTTTATATCATTTTTCACTTTACTGTCCACGAGTTCATGAATCAAAATTATGTATGTATTCAAGTTTTTTTATTTTGTTCATAATTAGAATTTGTTCAGTTATCTGGCTTAAGATGTGTGCTATGTGTTCAGAGAATAGTACTTCAGTGGCGTATATTTGCTACTCCTTGCTATACAGTTTCTCGGCATATACACCACCTCATTGGATATATAATGAGTTTCAAAAAGTTTGCACCAAATGGGACACTTTTTTATTAGGGTAGATAAGGGTACCCTTAAGTAAGGGTTTACTCCTGATCAAAATTCCTATTTATTAATTCTCCCCTGTACACCGTTTGGAAATTCAGAAATTCGATAACTCAAATACAAGTTTTTCGCTAAGCACCAACTTTTATGAAGACTTTACGGCGTCCACAAGGTTCTGTCTTGGGACCACTGTTCATTGCCCTTTACGTATGCATAATTTTCATGAGTACGAACAATTCAAATAATGTGATTTTAAAAAACAATAACCAATTTGGATGATTATTGAAAACTCTGAAACAAATGTTTTCATTCAGTCAAACTGAATCAAATATATCATAACTTTCAATAATAATATTACGATTTCATTGGTTTTGCTGAAAAGTAACAGATTTATTGTACATGTTGAGTTAAAACTACAGCTTATCTGTCAGTTTAAACGATGGGAGCTTTACTATGATAAGATTTGCATAAAGAAATTCTTGGAAGAAATTAATAGCATTATTAAAATAGTCATTAATTGAGCCAACTCAAGGTATCATTATATGTACACCCTGTAAGTCTTACTCCCATAGAAATTATAATCTCGCAAATGACACTTCAGAATGGAATTCCTACTTAGAGCATATTTAATTAATATAAATCTGCTTTACGCGCAATTCGAAAGCTTTACATTTTCATTAAGGGTGAGGAACGTAGGAAGGGGTGAATTTAAGAACGAGAAAAGCTATTTAGTTTGCCTTGTATTACAGACAGGCAATGATTGAAATGAGAATATCCATTGATTTCAGAATTATCTCCGAAATTGTGTATGGATTTGATATCGACCCTTTCAAGTGTATATCCATTTCAAATTACTTATACAGTGAAGACCATATTGTAACGAATAAATTTATTTTATTCATTATTAACCATTTTGAAGAAAAATCCTGAAGCACGTCGATTTATGTTTTTGAAAAGACACTCTGTGATATAAAGAAATCGCCGCTTTTTCACCCCTCTCAGAGTGACAGCCAACCCACTCCCATTTAATGTTATGTAAAAAATTAAATTGCAAACGTGATACTTTTTAAAATTTTGAAAAAATTGGGGCGAGGTTGTTAGTCTGCAGGGTGGAGAAGGGGCGTAAATCGACGTAATTCATCCGTTATATATTGTCCTGACTGAACGTAATGAGGGCCCTATTCCTATGGGAGTGGTAGTTATTGCCGAAAAAGATGCTGAATAGACCATCACATGAGTCTTTGAAAGTGTTCTTGAGAACTCTGTATATTCTCACCACGCCGTATTATCAACGAATTTGACCATACTAATAGTACTGGATTCTGTTTACCGAATGAAACATAATTTTTATGAAGTTTCTACAGTGATCGGCAAAAATTACGCATCATATGGAAAAAAAAATATCGATATGCTTAATAGCTTCTGCTTTAAAAGAAACCCCCAAAGACGCTGTACAGTGCTGTTCATCTTTTAGTATTTGGCGAGACATTAAATGAAAGATTATTGAAAATAAAATTTTCTGACAAATCGATAATAGAAAAGTTGTCCATATGGTGCAAACTTTTGGATCTCACTGTATATAGTCATGCCCACATTTTGATCGGCAACCCATTTTAGGCGTATTCATCCATTTATGAATCTTTGAAAGTTAACCTCTATTCGGCTCTTAGATTAAATGTGCACATGAGAATATTATTATCACAAAACATTTCTTTCTGATTTGTCAACAACTGAGTTTCTATGTAATAATTAATCTCGATGCAACTTTCACCAAATGATTTTATGAATTTTGGAATATATTTGCCACATGGTCTTCACATTTCGTGAGATTAGGTTTCTTGGATTACTCAGAAACATTCAAGTTGATCAAGAATCGTTTTTAAGGTAGACTGATTGCCCATATCACTCATACGAGATATAGTAATAATATGTAATCTCTGAAAACTCTTTGGGCTATAATTATAAATGGCAGTTAAAGTAATTTCAGATGTCATCTCATGTTACATCTATGCAGGTGTCCATCAAAACGCCAGATAAATCTCGATAATTTTTATATCATTTTTTACAGTTTAATAATATAATGACCATTTCGAATAAAAAAATCATAATCCTGCTAACAACGAGTAGAAAAAAAAAGACATCACACACCTTTATGGCGTTACTTGATTCGAATTCCGTTTCGGAATTTAATGAATATTTTGAATCTTCCAAGAACAGCACAATGCTTTATAAATCACCATAACAATAATTTTTTGAACAGGATATATTTACTCGTACTCAAATTGACAGTAAGTAGTACTCTATGAACACTATCAATTGAGACATTTTGATTTTTTGTAAGATATGGAGTTATCAGCAGTCAGGACCAAAAGGTGAAATATTATATAAGGGTTATAGGGAACAAAGTTTGAACTGTGTCGGAAAGTATTAATTGAACGAAATAGATACCTAATATCTATGAAACTATGAGATGAATATCTGACAAAAAACAACTACTTCCCCTTACGGACATCGCATTATATCTGACTAATCAAAAATAACAGGATAGATTGAATTAGTTGAAGTAATATTCGAATGGAGTATGATTATTTTTAGTATGTCTTTCCACGAAGTACCTTAATGGTACATCAAGTGTGAACTCAGAAAAACATATACTTGGTTGAATTTACTTACCAACCCAACCATGAAATCTTATATTATAGAACTTACCCAAACTGCCCACTGAACTCACTCAGGCTATGCAATACATTAAAAAATCCTTATATATATAACAAAAGTTTTTTTTTTGGTGGGGGTGTTACCGGTTATCATCTGTCGCGATTTCATGTTTCTCGCGATCACTTTTCGGGATTACGAAGCACCAAGACTTTTCGTTAAATGCTCCGAAGCACTAAGCTGGTCCAAGAAAGTTACTTTATAGTCAATTTCGAAAGTAAAGTGCGTTCTTTAGTTTTTTAACCTATTATGACTGAAAAATCTAAATCTGCGACCCCAAAAATCCCCACATAGCAATTTTGAATCGAATCTGATCATAATCACAAAACTCGTCCATCTTGCCGCCATCTTGAATTCATGAATTTTGACAAAAAACTCATGATGTCTGATCCTGAATACCCTCACACACAAATTCTGAATCGGATCTGACCATAATGACAAATATCGTCCACCATATTAGAGCCGCCATCTTCAATTTATGAATTTTTACAAGAAATTCGAAATCCATGATCTAAAAAACCCCCACATACCAATTTTGAATCGAATCTGATCATAATCACAAAACTCGTCCATCTTGCCGCCATCTTGAATTCATGAATTTTGACAAAATATTCATAATCTCTGATCCTGAACACCCTCACACACTAATTTTGAATCTGATTGGACCATAATGACAAATCTCGTCCACCATATTGGAGCCGCCATCTTTAATTTATGAATTTTGACAAGAAATTCGAAATCTACGATTTAAAAAACCGCCACATACCAATTTTGAATCGAATCTGATCATAATCACAAAACTCGTCCATCTTGCCGCCATCTTGAATACATGAATTTTGACAAAAAACTCATGATCTCTGATCCTGAACACCCTCACACACTAATTTTGAATCTGATTGGACCATAATGACAAATCTCGTCCACCATATTGGAGCCGCCATCTTTAATTTATGAATTTTGACAGAAAATTCGAAATCTACGATCTAAAAAACCCCCCACTTACCAATTTTGAATCGAATCAGACAGTTATCACAAATATTGCTGCCATCTTGGAGCCACCATTTTTTTTTTTCTATAACAAAAATGTCATATTGCATTGTCACCGGAACTATGAACACCTGCCAAATTTCAAATCATTCGGACGTCTGGAAGTAGGGTAAAAATCGTGTTCAAAGATTCCGTTACATACTTACATTAGATAGATTAAAGAAGAGCAGGTTAAATAAAGGAAATTTATTATTATTATTATATTTCTTGAAAGCTGACGTTTCGTCAATTCATTCTGACATCTTCAGGGCACTGCAAGATAAATGGGAATGTTGCTTATAAAGAACATAGTATTTCTACTTAAATAAGAAGAGTTTTCCGTGTTAAAAATAAAAAGGGTTGTCCATCAGAACTGGTTCCTATCGAGACAGGTAGACAAACGACGGTTTTCAAGAAATATCGTTTTCTTTAATCTGAGACCTTAATCCCAAAAACTACTCCGCAGTCATCATCAGAAAGGTCGTGAATAAATTTTAGAGAATGTTGATTCCTACAAAATAGATGTTTTACAATATTGAATCAAATGTAATCAAAAAGTATCTAGCACAAATCAAGCTCTGAAAGAAACTGATCCTTAGAATGATGATATCGTATCGTTGCTAGCACACACTTCCATATTATCCCAAATAGTTCCGCATTTTCCCCATCGAACACGTAACCACTGAGCTTCGAGAAAATCTCCATGAACGCTCTTTTGATCGTATATAGACGATGTAGCAAATCGAGACTCATAGATCGGCAATTTCTTTAAAGTTCCCACGAGACTGGGTCCGGCGTTCTGGACATCAGCGTATTCTCTTTATGAGTTGGGAAAATTATACCTTATGCTCTATGTTATGTCCGAGAAAAGTTTCCCCCAACGCGAACATGCCAGCAGGGTTGCCATTTTTATTTGATTTTAGTGGTGCTGTTTTGTTGAGTCGACTGATATTGTTGTGGAATTTTTAGGATTCGGAGTAACTGGAGGAGAACAGAGTAAGTAAAGACAGAAAAATGAGAAAATGTTCGATATGAAGAAAAAATCGCAACTGATGAGGATTGGTGGGAAGCTTCAGGAACAAAACTCCATCTAGTTCAATTTCAGTTTCATCAGAATGGAGTCTATAGTAACCTCGAAAATACATGAGTCATATAATTACTGGTGATTTAAATGTTAATTTATTGTCTGACACTGATTATGGAGAGGAGTAAAAACTATTTTGAATAGCCAAGGATTCGTGTCGTATATTAACAAATTTTTGTCAAAAGCTCCAATCTGAAATCAGAAAATTTCATCATAAAATTGAATTATAGGATAGGAGAAAAATTTGAATAAGATGGGTTTACCTCTTCGTAACCTGAAGGATTGGTATATGAAACCATTCTACCGTCATATATCCTCTAGGATACAAAACCGTATAATACCCACGTGGAATAACAATGCTTTCGGCCACTTTGAAATTACCTAATCTCACCGACCAACAAACTGATTATGGATAATCCTTTATTAGTGTAAGTTTGTAAACTTGTCCTGTTATGATCCCTCAATTTGCGGCAAAAGTGTTGATAGTTTGCCTGAACTGAAGGCAGGTATTAGTTTGTAATCTCTTAGCATAATAGAAATTTTCAACACAGGTATGGGTCAGTTGGAAATATTAAACTTTTACATAATACCTAGTGTACTATAACATACATACAGGTATTCAAACGGTGACAAGTTACCTACTTGGAATAATGGACATGAAACATATTTACTATTTCAACTGAATGTTCATTATGAAGATTTGCAAGTGAGCTTATTTCAATGAAATTTACACTGAATATTCCTCGACTATATTTTGCTTTTCAGTAAGAATATATGATTCTGTTCTCGAAAATCGGATATGAGCAATGTGCTCTCGGAACCGTACTATCATGGCCCTTCGGGTCTGACCCACATACTTCTTCTCGCAGTGTTTACAGCTAATCTCATAAATCCCCAAATTTTCTTTTACTTCCGTCTTATGTTTGGGAAGTACCCAAGATTTGTTGCAGTTTATGTAAAGTCTTGTATACTACCTTAATATTGAGGGTTCTAAAAATGGCGTCGAAAGCTCTAGTAACTCGAGGTTCGTCTGGAATAACGATTTATTTAGGAGGGTGTTCCCCTGTTTGAAAAGTCGTACAGTAACGAAGGATTTTCTTAAAACTATGTTTCCTAATCAGTTTGTCAACCAAGGCTACAGAATAACCGTTCAACTCTTTCCAGATAATCATTTTCTCAGTTTTAAATATCTCTTTGTTGAGTGGGAACAACAAGAGTCGATTTACCAAGAAATTCAATCCAGCCATTTTGTGCTGTCTACTACTTTATACTATCAATATTTATTGCAATATGCGGTATATTGATAAAGTAAATATTATTATATCAATATAATGTTTGGTCATTCTTCGGCAAGTAGGTACTTCCTGGGCGCTTTTTATCTGAGAAAGTATCACTTCCCGGACGGAAAGGGCTCGAATTTCAATATATATAGTAATATAAATAAGAAAGTTAGAAATGTTTCTGTTAGTACCTATCTTCTGTTCAAAATCGAATAAGTAAACTACAAAGGATTACATGCGATGTACCGCAAGGCACCGTATTGGGGCCCTAATTTCCAGCTCTATTAAACAATATAGATATAATAATAAAATGGCCAAGGTCTTCGCTGCCAAAGTTTTCACCATGACTATTTTTATGAATTAACAAGCTTATATCAGCTTCACTTGTATGTATGTATGTATGTATCTATGTAACAGAAACTTTGAACAATATTTTCACCCACTTCCAGACGTCCGAAGAACGACGGTCTTTGAATTTTTGTTGTTGTTTTATATTTTGTATTACTTTCGTTTAATTTTTTTTTATTTGTGTATTTTACATTAATAAAATAATCAATAAAAAAATACTGTAGTGAAATCTAAGACCTCAAATTTATGTTTTTTTATTTTTTAATGTCTATCTATTTTTTCATCGTTTTCAACAAACTCGTTACTTCCAAATTTGAACCATTACTTGAAGCCACCGGAAATTTAAAGAACTCTTATTAGACTTATCTAGAACTAAAATTGGAACGTTCTCGAGTTCACAACGAGGTGTCCACAAAACCACTCATTCCTTCACATCAGCGTCACCAGCAATAAGTTCCTTAGAAAGATAATTGACAAAAATTGGAATTAAATCTAAAGAAAGAGAAACATCGCCAGCATGCCCCTTCAAACAGCGGCTGTCGCTAATCCCCAGCCGGAGACCGCGGCTAACAATGCCGAATTCCAGCTAAGCCAGACTATCTCCTGAGCCTTCTGGCTAGAGAGATAACGTTTGGATCATACACCACTCGAAGTTGTTTTCAAAACAACTTTTATAACCCGTCATAGCCTAGGATGTGTTTCAATCTGGCTTCTCGTTATTTCCGAAAAAAAAAGAGAAAATCAATTTCAATGCTAATATATTAGCAGAAGAGAGTGATTTACAATTTTTTATGTATGTCTACAGCGTGTCCACAGATGTGCCAACAATTAATTTTTTTTTTAAATAGGCAACAAAATACTAAGTTCTCAGGTTTAACTGAAATCGAAGGTACCACAGGAAATGGTACTGGGTCTATACTATTCCTTGTATATGTTAATGATCACTGAGTATTACCAGTTGTGAGATTTGCAGATGCTTTTTATACCATTTTACCCTTTAACATGCATCTTAATTTGGAGAACTCGATAATTTTTAACGACAGTTCTACAGTATCCACATACAGTATCAGAAAGTTTTTATCTTGGGTATGGTGGTTTCATGAGAACGTAAAGAATAGCTTGCTATATGTTGAGAGAGCATTACAATTTCTCCTCTACTCGCTCGAGGAAGGGACTGAGCTGTTAATTCGTCGGATGGGGTATAACGGTTGTATTTCTACAAACGTTCAATTTCATCATTTTTACTGTGAATCATGGCAGTGTGAACGAGGCACCAACTAAGTTTATAGGTTTCAGAATATGACTTACAATGTGTCTGTTGATTAATCTTTATTTTACAGCTCGAAGAACGCTGCTGAATGCTCCACCAAGTCTGAATGATAAATTATTTAATAAAATCAGTAAAAAATGTTTGTGTATTTGAAAACAACTCAACTGTCAAAGTCACGTTTGAATTATTTGAATTGAAGTCTTATTCTTCTCAACATTTTAAAGATAGTTAGTTCTTCTTCTTCTCGTTTTTATTTGGATTCAAAATTATATCAATTAGCCAGTTCCGACAAAGTGTGAGTTCCGTGTTCCGTCCAAACCATGGATGTTATTTGTAATGATCATGCAGAGAGCGATAGTAAATTGAAGCTTTCATGCGTAGGCAAGATGTTGGTTTCATTCTATCTATGAGTTCTGTGATCTTAACATGAGTCAACAGTTAGTAAGCTGTTTTTTGATAGTGTGACAATTGGTAACACTGTTTGTAGAAATTGAGGAGGGGATTAAATTTTGAATTTCCGTTATCTTCCATTTCCTCCATTTCGTCCATTTTCTGCGTTTGGTCTCACTTGAAGAACTCGCTGATGATTTAAATTTTTATTTTGAAAATCATCCAATCAGTGTATATTAATAACATTTATAAAGAGTTCGACCAAATTAAATTTCAAGACCAGATTTAAATTTAAATATGATTTAAGTTTAATTTCAAAAAGCTTAGTTAAAAGCTTATTTCTCGCCATTGAATGAGCGGCGATGTTAGTGGCCGATTGCCAAATTACCACAATATACAATATGGAATAACAACTATAGCTACCTATGATAACTGACTGGCTGAATTACACACTCGATCAGGTGTCCAGAACCAGGTGGGGATTCAGGAGTGTTCCAGGGCTGCTGTTACAGTATATTTGAATCAAGGAGCCCGAAGAGCTTGAAATATAAACAGGAGAGGAGTTTGGTTGATTCTTTCTTATAACTGATGATTGGTCAAGGAAATATGTAAGGTTTAAATGCATTTAACCCAATATTCCAAGTAAGTTGTTATGACCATTTGAATAACATACAATAGTCCAAAGAACCAAATTTCTTCCCTTCAACCTGATTACTCTCATCATCGTTTATTGATTGTCTCAAGATCGTCAAGCCCTGAATTTGGCTTAACATTTATTTGATTAAATACTATTTTTTAATAATTGTTTTACTTGTATGTCTGGAGTGTTTTCTCTTTCAGTGTGATAAAGACTTTCTACAGAGACTGGCTTTGAGAATGAAATACTATATCAGAATTCCTGTAGATGGCGTCCAAATAACAACTTTCAATTAGCTATTTTATTCTCACTGCCATAAATTGAATTTCTAAGAATATCTTTGGGTTAATTCACTAACAAACGTACCACGACCTTTGCCTCCGCAATAAGAGTTAGCCCTCCGCATTGTTTATATGAGGTTTAGGTGAAAAACCCCTTAAAAAGGGAACAAAACCTTATAGGGGTAACAGGAGAGGCGCGCAGTAAAAGTTGTTTTACGACACATATCTATTGTGTGACACTCCATTTTTCCATTTGCGCTTTGTCAATTTCTTCTTTATTTTCGATACATTTTTTCTGTTTGTTGAACAATAAATCCTCCACAATTGAATGCTGCAAGTGTACAACGACCAAGTTGATTTATAGATTCTCATCTGAATAATCAACTTATTCTTTTCCTAAAACACGTACTGACTAATCAAACAATTGAACTCGAAACAAAAATGGACAGAATTATGTTATTCGAAGACGAGTTAGCATAAAGGTATGGCTAGAAAACAATTCCAAACGATTTCCCATGGAAATAATTTTATATGTTATAAGTAACAGAACATGTGCACGTTGATGAGAATATAAAACAATTATATGGTATCATAAGTATATTTGATTGTCAATTGAGTACATAGCACTGAACGATTTATAATGCCTACACTGTAGGAATATTTATTGTTTTACCTACATCGTGTGTCATTCGTGCTTCTAGAATTATTCCTTTGGAATTATTGAGGTATGGTTTTATTCCTATGAAATTTTGTAGATGAAAATGTTGATGAATCAACTGTAATTTCCTCGGTAATTTCTCATCTCATACAAATATTGAAAATTATAATAAAAATCGAAAACTGGTCGATTTCAAAAAAGAAAAATGGGGGTTATGTGGGATTGGAACCCTCACCTCCACTATCCAAAACCTGAACGTTATCGAACTAACTAACTAACTAAAAAGATATTTATTATAGATTATCAAATTAACATTTAATGGTAAATAACAAGACACAATCATTTCTTCTGAGCTTCATAACCCAGGGGGTTAGGGGAAGGACGGAAGAATGGGCGCAAAAGTAGCGTTTCTTCTACTCCCAATCAGAAGAGCAGAAGAGCGCCTTGCCAAGCGAACATAGCCACCCCCGCGAGATGGCGCTGTAGTCCGCCCGCGTTGATGGTAACGCTGGCCGGACTTTTCATTATACCACGGCAGTAGTTCAGCATGATACACGCCTCCTGCAAAGCTTATGCGTGTTGTTCAATGGCATTCAATGCAGTTATTTATAACTGTCGGGGTCGAGTCGGCGCCTGCAAGCTCCCCAAGGGCTTCCAATCGAAGGTATCGTCTGCTACCGGTGATGATACGGAGTACTTTGTTCTGCATCCTATCCAATCTCGCCAAAGGAGTCAGCTTTAGGCTACAGAACACCGGACAAGCGTACGTCATAGTTGGTCTTATGAGTTGTTTATTTATCAACAGTTTGTTCTTCGTTGAGAGTTTAGAGCCACTGGCTATCAGAGGGTAGGTGCGCTTTAGCGCAGCTCCAGCCCTCCGGATAGCCAGGGTGATATGACGCCCGAAATTGAGACGCTTGTCTAGGTGTACCCCCAGGTACCTCGCATGGTTCACGTTCTCAACGGCCTCGTCATTGATTCTCAACATCCGATAAAGCTTTGAATGGGTGTACTTTTTCGTGAAGATGATCGTCTCCGACTTGGCAGGATTAACCTCGATCTTGTTCTCTAGATACGGTATGATCTTCCTATCCAAGTGAAATTGAATCCTATACTGGGCAGCGGCGCTGGAGAAGAAATAGGCAAAAATTGCTGTGTGATCTGTATACACAGCCGTGCCCATATCGGATCTCTCGCACTGAGGAAGTGTAGGGAGTACAGATGCGGAGATAAACATGAACCCTGCGGGACACCTGCTTCGATCGGGAACTCCGCGGAGCGAGTATTATTTACACGCACCACAAAAGTCGTCCCAACAAGGTAAGAATTCATCAACTTTACCAAGTATGAGGGCATGCCTGCCAACAGCATTTTAGATATAAGACCACCCTCTACCCATACGGAGTCGAAAGCTTTTTTCATATCAAGCAGGCCATAACAGTGTTGAGTCCATGAACGTTACCTCACTCTTCAATCGCTGCTACGAGCTCACATAATAATGTGGTGAAATTAACTGCTATAGAAACTTCGTGCCAACTATTCGAATATATAGAATTTGATTGTCATCAAACAAACTTGATTCGATCTTATATTATTTACGATCATGAACATGACAGTAGTTCATGAAAGTCGTGGGAAATGAAATATCCTGTAACGAACTGATCATTACAGTACAGTTTGCGATGTAAACATGATCCATACAGCGCATAAAATGGGCTTTTTTCCATGTGGTCGTAGAAAAATGTAATTTATTAGCTGAAACGAAATATCACATAATTTTAAATAAACACATAAAATTGAATTTATAGTTTAATTTTCAAATGAAAAAATGTATTTTCAACCCATTTTTATCTGAAAAAATTGTCTGTGTCTAAAACCTTCCTCCTGAAAGATAGACCATCACTGAATATCCAAAGAGGAAAACTGAACATTACTGTACAACAAGAAAATTTCTTTGTACACTGTATAAGTCCCAGACGGTTTTATCGCCAGTATCGGAAATCAGATTTATACGTCGAATCGTAAACAAAAATAAAGTCAAAGTGATGAGATTTGACGAAACAAAATATCCGTCCGGAGCACTAGGCAGTTTTGGGAAAGGAAAGCTGTAAAAGTGATGGCGTAAATATATCCCGGGCATCGCATCAGATCAAATAGCAAACACGATAAGTATAATGCACTGAACAACGTAAATCCATAAAATATTTATGTTGGTGTCTCCCAGGAGGATCGGATTATGACAGCAGGACATGGCGCGGGACTGCAGGAAGTGATTGTTGACTGCTGAAGGGACTGGGTTTACGAATGATAGACTTTCAAAAGCGGTTTGCTATTTCACATCGCTTGAATATTCAAAAAATTGTTTTGGGTTATTCAGAATCGAATAATTATCAACGTCAACAATTCCATTTTATTCAGCAATGATCAAAGAATGAACAATCTAGATTTTTTGACATTTTTAATGCTAGTATGCTTGCAACAATTACAACCCGAACCTGAAAGACGCGAATCAAATGAGGAAATAACAAATAACACCGCGATGCTTGTTCAGTTCAATTCGCCCGTTTCCGCACCTTAAGAATGTCGCGGAATCACCCGAAGGAATAAAGCTAGCTTTGATCGATTTAATCTATTGATGAGATGAATTAGACCAAGTGAAGTTGTTTTAGCTAAACAATTCAATAATGGTAGGTAGCAGTAGGTGTGTTGGTTGTCGTTAAATAAACAGACACAGTAGTTAACAAACACAATAACACTTCATTTGCATTACTGTCACAAAAGTGTACACTAAACTGATTACTGATGCCTGTCGAACGAGTGGATGATATCCGATTACTATGAGGAGGACATTCACTTTTATTTGTAATATTTGAATGATGGATAATAAATATATTATTATTATTATAACTGTTTGCCTATAACATTTATGTACTTGAACAAGTACTAGCTATACAGGGTGTTTCCGAAATTGGAGCAATAGATGAAATGGGGACTAGAAAATGACAAAACAAAACGAAATGAAAGAATACATTTTTGTCAAAAAGAAAATATTTTGGGAGAAATTGTATTTTATTTTTAAATTTTTTTTTGAGTTGCGCAAGCCGCTTTGAAATATTGCTAGCAGGCAAACCAATTAAACCAGTGCCTCCGAACAAAGGTAGCTGAAAACGATTTCATAAAATTTCATTAGGTTTTGCATGAAATGAATATAAATATAAACAAATTGCGAGTTTTGTCTTCTTTACGACCCGCAGGCCATAATACACCCGCAGGCTGTAAAGTGCCACTTCACGCTTGCTGAACCGGGCGGTAAAGTGTACATTACCGCCCGCTAGTGCATGATTTTTTTTGGCGTTTCACGTCCATTATTAGGCAACCCGCCCATTACCATTCATCCGAATCAAAAGGTATACGTTCTCGATCAACCCTAAATGAATCCCCAGCAATCAAACGTCAGATTAACTGAGCCGAAATTAGCGTTAATGAGGAACATCTATATTAGATGAAAGTTGAACGGCGGTACAGCGCAGAGTGGACAGAGTGACCGACAGGCCTATAAGTCAACAATTATCAGATTCCCATGGGCCTGCAGGAAACATTACCGAAAGTATCTGATCGAATGCTCGCTCGGGGATGTCTTAGTCAGAACCTCTGGCTTTGGCCCTTAGCCCTTCCAATCTCTGCCGGACTGCTACAATTAAATCCCCTTTATGGTTGATGGAATTCCGTGTTATTGCTGGACGTGTCGGTTGATATTCTTTCTATCTTTTGGCGGTGGTTCATCATGAGATCGCGATCGGGGGATTTTTTCGTTATTTTCCCTGTCAGCGATTTGGAGACCAATATCGTAATTTCGACTAGAGAAAATCAACTTTGAATCATCAAAAGCACATATTCAGAGACTTTTGCGAACTTTCAAAATGAGCCCCTTCATCAACTAATTCAGTTTAGTTTTACGGTTTGTTTGTGGGAAATATGTATTGATGAACATCCATGTGGTTTTTTAACCCTCTTTAATTTGTTGACATTTTCTCTTAGCATTTTCACATCTATAGTCCCAGCAAGTGTGTTTCCATCCCCAAAACCCATTACTCAACCGGAATAAAAAACAAATACAGCTGTGTGTATGATTATGTAAATTCAAATTGCAAATTAGTCGCACCATAAGAATCAATTATACAAAAAGCGTAAAAACGTTCGAGGCAGCTGGACCTCCCCCATAATAATCCTGCGACAAGTTGATGAATAAAGTGTTACATTTATGGGAAGCTGCATATGACAAAGGCCGATCCACCCTCTGGCTCCCGGGGGTTGCAATTTTAATATTCAGATTGGTTACACCTTTTATGTGTATAGGAAATAATTTGAAGCTATCTTGAGCGACCCTTGTTTGTTTTTACACTTGTCACTGTTACACACTAGATTATTGCAGTCGTCAGAATCATTGATGGAATTGAAATATCATTGAAATTTTCAGTCAGACGATGACAAACAGATATTGGAGTTTGTATAGGGGTGCATGGAACTTGGTTTTCATTAATTCGTCGGGAGTAATATATTTTGTACAATGGAAAGATGGAGGAAAAACGAAAGAAAGCGAAACTAATGAAATTTTCGTTCTTTTATGAAAATTGGTGACAAATCATTCTCATATAGCTGAACACCCTTTTTTTTATGTAGGTCTGTAAATATGTCATTTACGTTAACATGGTTCGGTAGTTGTTTTTCGAGAAGTAGATATTAGTAGCGGATTATGTATCTTCCTTCTGTTAAGTAATTTCTAACTTTTTTTCTTATAGTATCTTGAAGTACAAGATGAATATATCTGTTTAGGATTCACTCATGACTTAAAAATAATATAAACATAAATATAGTTTATTATCATCAGTGATCATATTTAGTTTCATTTCATTTTATGTTTCATATTTTTAGTAATCTATTGATTGAACTATATTTACATATTTTGCATATAATTGTTATCAGTATACGGTGTTAGTTTTTTAAAAATTATGCACTAAAAATTTTGTTCACTTTTGAATAAATATATTTGTGCAATAACGAATGCTATATATATGTTCAAACTGGACAGGATGGCTTTGACACTGGTTTCGGGGATTTCTTCCTCATCAGTGCCTGGACATTGAAGCCGTCAGTGTGACTTCAAATCTGTAAAACAAGTGTCGAAAATATGACTTGATGTTCCAATTTATACTTTCTCGTGATAACAATTTTTTTTCTTGGTGTGTTGGCATCGACTGCTGTGGTCATTATCCACGTGTTCTGAATAGGCCTTGTTACTAACTCCATACGCCACCTTAGAAGCAGCACTGTTAATTATCAACGCAACAGTGAATCGTGTAGAATTATCCCCAGCCAGCAACAAGATTCAATCACTCAGATTTATCGTGCTTATAATTATCACTGAAAAAAGAACTGTATAAGTTACTAATAAATGTAAATGAATATTCAGACTACAACGGAACCAGAAATATCTGTATCACTTTCAGAGTTATTGTTCTGTTGACGTTCCGTATGTCGGACGAAAATAGTTTTTGATTTGTTGTCTATTTTTATATAATTAGTCTCGTGCTTTGTTCGAATGAAATTGAGAAGTTTCCATAGGCGTACACAAAGTCATTACTACGAAAATTCCTTATACAACAACTCATGAATATCCGGAAGATTTAAAAAAATTCGTTTGGTCTCACAGGGTGCCACAGAACAAATGTTTAGGTAAGTGATTACTGGGTCCGAGAACCATGGGCCCTGAGCAGACGCAGTGAACCAAGGATGACGGCCTCCTGCATTCGCCCGGCTAAGATTTCTGCTATATTTCGGCAAGCCGGTATGATTTTCAAGTTCGAGAGAAGTGTGTCCATCATACCACCAAGGACCCCTATAATAAGATCCACCATTTTAACAGAATGGTTTGGGTAGAGCCTGCGGAGTTCAAAGAGTGCGTCTCGATATTTAGTCCGTTTCTCCTCCTCTTTTTGGACGAAGTTCGTTTCGCCAGGAGCCGAAAACTCCATGATGAAATTCGCCTTACTTTGATGGTCGAGGAGGACTACATCAGGCTTATTGAGGGTGGAGAATGAGTAGTTCCAATATATTCGGCACCTCTCATTCTCCACAACGGACTCAATATCCCCCAGAGCATAAGGCAACACCGGTGTCTCGTCTATACCGTACGAGTGTCGTAGATTTTTTCTTAAAATTGTGTTTTCCGTTAACCTGCTGTCGTCTTCCTACGAACTGAAAATTTGTTCAAATCCTCCCAAAATTAAGTTTAACCTTCATTCTGATAATTCTCAGTAAGGCATGGAACGTTTTTCCCTTGTTTTCCTGGATCCGCCACTGATGACAGTCGAATATCGAATGGGATTCAGTTTGTCCACCCCGGAAATGATGTATTGAAATGCAGTCAAATCACCGAAAAAATCCGGAACGAAATCTGCGTGGAATCCCTTCGACAAACATTCCATATCCTGCATTATGCTCAGAATTATATTCATGGTGATTCGTTGACTTCGCTTGGATAAATATTATCATAATAAAATATCCATTAGTCAAATGAAATTCACTGATAATCGATACGGGAGAAAAACGAATGGGGACTCGATTTGCGATAATGTAAATTTGGAAAATAAAAACGGCACACGGATTTTTTTTCATGGGTTTTCGTTTTCATTCGTCGGTGACAAATGAGAGTATACAGTGCTTCATTATAGATACTAAGGGGATGAATTTGAGACAAGGAACATTCTGCACATTACGTTAAAGATTAATAATAATTTTTGTTCGAAAATATGAATAGAATATTCATAAACAGCAAGATCTTTCTTTGACAGAGTCAAATGAAATCAGCCATACATTCTTTTGATTGACATTTGCTATCTTGTTTTGAAGGTTGTAGACGATGTAGTAACTTGATTACTTGTGCTTCGGACTTCCATCGTCTTAATGGTTGAAAGATTTCTACTTCTTTCAATTTTTCACTACGTTTCAATTGCTTGAATCTGCAATCGTCTTCAGGTGAATACAGTATTCACCTGAAATCTTTCAACCATTAAGACGATGGAAGTCCGAAGCACAAGTAATCATTTGCTATCTTGATACATAGGGTGTTCGGTATCAAACAATCACCATTCTATTAGTTCTTATTTCATCTCTGAGGAGAGGTGGCCAGGTGTGGTCCATTTCGATGGAATTTGTTGAAAAGCAGTTGTTTGGTAACAGAATGCACGCAGTTTCCTTTAACTTTCTTCTTTCTTGATTTGATTCTCTCGATAAAATTTTGGTGTTATTCCATTCCATCTTATGTTAGAATGTGTTCGGATATTTTCGAACCTGATGTTATTTTTCGATTTCTGATGTAATTTTTATGTTCTTCCTGGCGCACCATCAATGGTCTTGATGCTTTCACCTATATATAACTTTCACCACACGAACAAGGTATGATGTAAACACAACTTTTTGAACATTCGTTAATGTTTTTGGGTTTCGTATGTGTCAGTATTGATCTCAATATATATTGGATATACAACATTGTGGTGAAATCCATGATCACATATGCATCTTTGGTATGGTGGACAAAGATAACACAAAAAATAGCCGCGGCTGAGTTGAGCAAGGTACAAAGACTTGCATGCCTTAGCATAACGGGAGCTACGAAAACCAACACTAACATCAGCCATGGAAGTACTGTTGGACCTTCCACCGATTGACAGAACAATCATGGGAGAGGCAAGAATGGGACTTCTAAGACAACAAAACACGAGCAACAGATCGGATCACAATAAGATAAAGGAGATAGTGGGAGGAAACATTCTCGAAATGAAACCAACGGACCACATGACTCCCAGGTACTTTTTCAACATTAACTTCGAGGTTATTATATAAGATCGAAGGGAATGGACAGACGACAACATCAGGGACAAACCTGGAGAGAGGAATTGGTACACGAACGGATCCAAAACCAGGGAAGGAACTGGTACTGGAATATACAGTGAGGGTAGAACTAATAAGCAAACAAACATTTTCGTATTCCAAGCAGAGATGTACTCCATCTTGCAATGCGTGGGAGAAATCAATATGGGGGAAATGCCCAATGCACGGATCAAAATATGCACAGATAGCCAGGCGTCACTGAAGGCCCTCATGAATCTGAAAATGACATCAAGACTGGTACTGGAATGCCGAGAAGAACTCAGTAGTTTCAAAGAACACAACAAATTAACTTTGATGTGGGTTCCAGGACACTGTGGAATCGAGGATAGTGAAATAGCTGATGAGCTAGCCAGAGTGGGCTCATCAACTCCATACATTGGCCCAGAACCAGCATTCGTGATTAACAAATCCAACATTCGAGGATGCATTCGGGACTGGGTCAATCGAAAACAAAAGTAGAGGTGAAACGAAGCCCCTCTCGTGCACCGCGGGAAAACATTCATTAAAGGACCGTCAAAACACGTAACTGAGGAACTACTCAAGTTGAGCAGGAATCAAATTAGAACAATAACAGGCCTTCTTACTGGTCATAGCCCAATGAGAAAACACAATTGGGCCGAAGGAAGACCTTTCCTGCAGACAATGTGGTAAAGGGACAAAAACAGCCAGACATGTACTGTTAGATTGCGAGGCATTAGATCGTAAGAGACAGGCAATATTCGGGAAACCTAGAGTAACTCCCGAAGAATACAGCTGTCAACCGGTGAAGAACCTGTATAGACTGGTACAGGGGACTAGATTTACGGAGTGGGTGCTGTAAAACTAACCCAGAAAAAACAAAAAGCCAAAAGGCTGAGGTGTAGCTGGCGAAGGGACAGCATCCGAGGTTAAATTTTGTTCTTACATCATACCTAGAGCTAATCCGTTTTATCTTCTCAGACAGTCCAGAGACATGAGGTATAATGTTGGTTGTTGGATGTGTATGGAGCTGTTGCACTTTTGTGTGTTGTGTTGTAAAGTGTATTATTTTCAATTTCATTAATGGTTCTTTCCACGAACTGATTTTCATTCTCAGATTGTGGAAGGTTACAAACCCAAAAAATCCTATCAAGAAAAGTAATTATATTCAATCTGTTGCATGTGAATGAAAACAATAATTCTCTGAACTTGATTACGACCAAGCAGAACTTGATAACTACCCTCTTTTGAATTAGTACAGCAGGTTCAATGGGTAGTCAACATTAAAAATTTATTATAAATCTTAACATGAACGCAAATATCGACTTGAAGAAGTTTTAGAACCCTCTCGCTTCACAACGTCCTCCATTGTGTCACAATGAATTGTTACCTCCCTGTCCGTAATTTCATTAAAATCCTGAATTACGTCTCCAATAAATTACCTCATCAGAATGGCGCTGGCTGAACGCAGCTTGAACGGCCCAAAGTTTGCATATAAACGGACAAAATTTGATAATCCTTATTTCGATCCATCGAAGTTGTTTCCGATTGAATTTGCACAGGGGCATAGCTTTTAATTGTATCCAGTAGATTAATGGAGTTGCAGACCCTTCCTGCTAACTTGGAATATCTAAGATTACTAACTTTCCTCATCGACTCCATTAGTTGACTACCGATTCTGATGGAACGATGTTAGTGGTGTTCGGAAATGTCCAACCAATAACGGTTATGGGTTTTGGTAGTCCTTGGATGGATATTTATTGGGACTTGTTGTGTAGTCGATGAGATGTGAAGAAAACTTTTTCTAGTCGGGTGTAGTTGAGGATCCGAATTAGAGACGACCTTCACTAATGTGTTTAAGGGATGGAAAATGATTTATAGTGATAATAATAAGAATGATAATAATAATAAAGGCTTTTATTAATGATGTAGCCCTCTTCGACCATCAAAGTAGGACGATATTCGTCATAGAGTTTTCTGCTCCTGGCAAAACGAACATCGTCCGAAAAGAGCAGGAAAAACTGACAAAATATCGAGAGTTACTCTTTGAACTCCGCAACCATTCAGTTAAATTGGTGGTTTGATTTTAGGGGTCCTTGGTGGAATGCTAGAAACGCTGCTCTCTAATCTAAAAATCATACCGGCTTGCCGAGATGTGGCAGAAATCTTAGCCGAACGAATGCAGAAGGCTGTCATCCTTGGTTCACTCCGTCTGCGCAGGGCACATGATTCTCATGCATTTACAGGATGTAATTTCACGGTAGCATTTTACAATGAAGGAAAAGTTAAACCATTTAGATTATTTTTCAAGAATGAAAAGTACCAAGTTTCTGGTTCCCATGAAACGGAATGATGCAAGTTAACGGTTTTTTTTTTATTATGCTGCGAAAGAAGACAGCGAACATTTAAAAAAAAGTATATTCTGTGAATATTACATCAATCCATTCTTAGTATGAATACGATGGTAAAAAAGGTAATAAGTAATCTGAGCTCCAAAGCATTTAATTTGAAAATGGAAATATGTCGATAAAAAATCATTATTAATGGAAAACAAACAACAAATCCGTCAATACGAGAAAGAGGATTTTTTCACTCTCGTATTGAATGAAGAAGGGGTAGATTGGTGAATCGACCCTACAAATTTTCCCCCGCTGCACGTCAATATGTATTCGGGATGGAGGAGAACTTGATTGACATTGATTACAGCTCGTTTGCTGATATGTCCAAATGAATTATCATGAGGGTTTTTGTGACATTTATTCCTTCAGAAAATATATGCATTGGCAAAAAACAGATTATTTTGAAATCATGAAATTGAAGACAAAAAAAATGCATACAAAACGAACAAAGATCGAAGGTATGTATTGAAGAGTATCAATTGAATTATAACACATATTTCTAAAAAATTGAAAATATCCGTCTTTCCACACATTACTACAAAGTGGAAAATACGAGGCAAAGATTTCCACAAAACGAACAAAGGCAACTTATAGAGATGGGACAGAGTTGTGGAAAATTCTGACAGAAAAGGGACACCCTTTATTCAATTTGAATCGGTTTTGGGAAACATTTTTATTAATACCTGTACATTATACCGATGAAAGGGTTATCTCAAATCGCCTTCCGGGCAATAATCAAGATTATAGGGCTGAGAACCCCAGAAAAGGGATGCTGCATGGAATAATATAACGAGGGGTAGCTTTTGAGCATATTCTTTCATATTAATTAAGCAAACGTTTTCGGTAATTTGAGTATTAATTAAGTGCAACGCATTAAGATAAGATCCAAACTTTTCTGTCGAATACTGCTATTTTCAAGTCCAATTTGAGTTTATTAAAGTTCTGTATCTCTTGGATTCGTATATAAAAACTAGTCTGTTCAGTTTTTATGTGAATATCCTAATGATATTTTTCAGAATGGAATATTTAATTGTCTGCGAGTTTTTGTTTCCGCACTTTCAGCGAACAGGGTTGATAGTGAATCAATTGCAGATTTCCCAACAAAGTTGATTAGATTAGTTCTGAAACAATGAAAGAGACGTTCGATACAAATTGTACAGAACAGAAAGAAGTACCGGCAATATTATTGAATTGACAGGCTGATGTGTTTTAATTTTTGCTAAACTTCTGAATGTGTCCCGACTAGTTGAAAAAATGAAACGAATGATTTTGACAAAGTCGAAATAACCTTTCCACACATTCCCACGAAGTGATGAATAAATAAATAAATAATTTAATTGCAATCAAGAATTGAATATATTGTTCCTCATTTGGTCGGGAGATACGTCTTGTTTATGTTCCAAAGTTTACCGTCGATACAAAGACATGTTTGGGACATCCCAGAGATGCCTCGCAGATAATATCTGTTGGATGTCCTAGCTGGTACATCCATGCGTTATCTCATTCCTGTCCTTGGTATCAAAATTATTATGCAACAAAAAATATTTGGTAAAAATCCACCTGTCTTATGTAATAGTAGTACGAGCGTAGCGAGAACTACGATAGTTCATATACCTACGAGTAGGATCGTACACTATACTTTTTCTACGACCATCTGAATCATAAACGAATCTGTAATATTTTTAATAATACTTTTTATCATAAACTTTCCTGCCGTCATGATTCCCATAATACATACAACCTAAAAAAGGAATTGAAGATACAAATATAGAAAATTATGATAAAAATCAAACAGTAATCGATTTTATAAAAGAAAAAAATGTGGTGTATGTGGGATATGAACCCTCACCGCGTCCATCCAAAACCTGAACTTCCACTCACTCTTCCCTCGCTGCTACGAGCTCACATATATGATGAAATTAACTGCTATAGAAACTTCCTGCCGACTATTCGAAAATATAGAATTCAATTGCCTCAATCTTTATATTGAAATCAGCGGTGTCAATGTCAAATCATCCTCACTATCACTTGTCATTTTCGATTACTTACTTTTTTTAAACGAATTTTGTATACACTGATGTGGAATGTCAAATTATTAGAACGTTAACAAACTTGATTCGATCTTATATTATTTGTAATAATAAGAATGACAGTCTAGTAGTTCATGAAAGTCGTGGGAAATGGAATATCCTGTACTGAAATGATCATTACAGTATAGCTCGCGATGTAGAAATGAAAAATTGTTTTACAATCAGCCTACTTCCTTGGTCGATGAAGCGCATAAAATGGGCATATTTCCATGTGGTCGTAGAAAAACATATTTTCCTACGAGCGTGCGGAAAAGTAACTTTTCCGCACGATTTTTTGTTTTGAAAGTTGTACTTTTCCGTACAATTTAAAATCGTGCGGAAAAGTTACTTTCCCGCACGATTTTTACTTTTCCGTACGATTTTTACTTTTCCGCACGATTTTTGTATTGTTGAAAATGAGGATATTTACGACTAACTAAATGATCTAGGTAACTATTCTGTCTTATTAGTCATTTTGTAGCATTATTATAAAAACTTGTTTATTGAAAACTTTATTTTTTCATAAATAAGATGGACAAAAACACTCGTAGGAAAAATATTGTACCTAACTCTTACGGAAAATGTCTTTTCCGCCCTTAACGGCTTGCCCGAACTCCGCTCCGCGTCGTTCGTGCAACTGCCGCCGCGTGCGGAAAAGTACTACTTTCCGCACTTGTTAGGTAAATAACTATTTCAAGATTATTTATTCTGAAATCCATCTTTGTAGTATACATGGAAAAAACTGGACTGTCATCAAAATAGCGCAAGCAACAACGATAACTGAAACCATAATTTCTCCGTTCAGATCAATGTTTTTCTTTACCAGTGTAAAACTGAACATAACGCCACCCAACGAAAAAACTACACCTTTGAAATAATGCGACTAGCCACAATATACAACCGAGCGCAAAATTATCTTCGAAGATAACAAGATCAATTTCGTATCGTAAAAAGTACCACAATTGTGCAATAAATACCTCGATGTGGTCGTGTTCATAGAGATGCGAGGGGGGCTCCAACAGAAACCGATGTAATCGAACATGGACGGCTTGTTCGAAGAGCAGAGTGTAAAAATTAGTCGGTGTCTGACGGTGTACGCCGTAAAATAGGTGTTGTGACACCCAGAAGGTCGAAAAGCTCCCACGGGCTGTTCTTTTATCACAAACGACGTATTTGATGTTTTATTAACAGAAAATTGCAGACTGCGAAGATTGCTGGCAATATGGTTGCATCCCCGATTATCCTGATTCAGAAATCAGTTAGAAAATAGGTATTGTTAACATTATCGAGTCAGATTTGAAGACAGCTAGCATGGGTATACCTCAAGGTTCTGTTCTTGGCCCATTGTGGTTCAATGAAAACATAAATGAATCATATAGTACCATCAAACCAACAAAGTTAATCGCACCAGTGGCGCAGCCAGGATTTCAGTTTGGGGGGGGGGCTGAACAGCCGTTATGAATAACACCTACAAGCGAACAGTTAGGCACGCGAACGATAACATCATCCTGTAGGAAATTTTCTTAGCTTTCTTTCTATATACCTATGTATTTAACGAATGTGTTTCGTTATGGTCGCAAAATGCGATAAATGTAAAAGGTGCGTTAGGATCCTATCCTAGCATATAAAACCGCAAAACAAAATACTTCCGAGGTTTCAAGCATTTTTTCAATATTTTTGCCGTATTCTACGCCATCAGTTCAACATTACACAGTATTCAAAAAATGAAAAATGATAAATTTAAAAATCGGTCCAACTCAAAGTGCACACGTTCGTAAAAACGCCCACCAAATCTATGTTTGACTAGCAATCAATTTCAAATTCGGTCAAGGTATAGAAAAAAGAACAAATTTATTTTTTCAACCGACATCCGGATCGAGATAGACCAATTCTGCGAACGCCAATCGATTCAGCATAACGAAATAAGTATATGCTGTAATTTTCGAGTCGATCGGCACAGAATGAATATTCAGCCGAAAAAACAGTTATACCTACATCAAAAATCGCCAAAAATCAAAAGGCATCAGATTCACTCGAAATTACCACCGATATACTCAAAATTTTATGCTCATTCCGAAAATGTTGCGTCAATAAAACGCACTGATTCTTGATGGGTGGATTTGTGGTGGTTATCCAACAAATATTGTACCACACTCGATTTTTTTGGTTTCGACATATCTTTGGATCGCACATCCATGGCTCTTCTAGTTTGATCCAAATAGGTTTTCTCGCAGTGATTATAGCAAATTTCGTTAATCACCATTATTTTTTTTTGCCTTGTCTTTGGTGGTACCTTGTTGTAAATTATGTGAAGTTTTGTATACCACCTTCATATAGACTGTTCTGAAGATGCGGTCATCACCACAATTGACTCGAGTTTCAAGTGGTTCCATTTAAGTCTGCATTTTTCTTCAAAAATAAATATTGGATATTGTTGCCTATTTATAAATATTGGATATTGTTGCCTATTTTCTTCAAAAGTTCGACTAGGTCAAGCGCAACGCCTCTATCATTGCTCTATCAACAGTTTTTCCATTCTTCTGCAATCATAAAAGTTTTCCACTTGTCTTGAAATGGTTGTCACAAAGCTACTCAATAGAAAACCTGTTATTTGTTTTAAAAGTTTAACTTGAATTGGTATTTATGCGTTACCGTTCAATACAGTGAATTACTGCTTATTTTTTTCAATATATTCTTTTCTCAGTAATGTAATTGTAGAAGGCAATTTTTTTTTTATCAATTTGATGAGCAATCAAACCACTATACGGACTATTTCATCTGAAAATTTCGAATATATTCATCGGCTTTTAAAAATCTACCTGCCTTTAATACATTCTAATTACTGGTCTCTAAAAGAGCTGTACATCACTTCATTAGCTTCGCTTTTATTCCTACGTCGTTGATCATCTTTGGAATGGAACTAATTAAGTAATTAGCAGTGGTATTATCTGCCAGAAGTTTATACAGGAATCCGCGTCGCTTTCGTCGATGTTTTTTATTTTTATCTCTGCTTATTCAGTTCATATCATGAATGAAATGAACATCTTCAATTACTTTATGGTACAGCAAACACTGACCAGATCCGAGGATGTTTGATAAAAAACAGTTGATTGGGGAAATGCTGATAGGAAGAGGATTTTCCATTCATTGCTCTGGAACATTATACCGCTATCAACCGCTTTCTGATCTGATAATTTTTTTTCCTTTTGATATGATAGATACTAATGTTTCAACAAAAAGTAAAAACAATGGAAAGAGTTGTTCAAATCAGTTATTAACAAAACTAACTAAATTGTTAACTATCAACAAAATAAATCAATTTCCATTTACTGGCTTCCAGTTTGGGAGTTATTACAAAATACTAAAAGAAGTTAACTCTGACATTTTGAATGGTCCGTGAAAAGAATAAAAAAGAGATTTCGACTAATATCTAAAATTATCTATAGCGTCCTGCAACTGCGCTCCGGTGGCCCATAGCTTCCGAACGACGCAACTTGAACTTTCTTATGAATGCTTGCATGTTTCCTTCTTGGGAGAGTATCTTTGGAAAATATTCCGAAGTATACAGGATTACCAAGAAAAGACCACCAAACCAAAGTTATATTCCATCACGTGATTGAATAGAGATTACTGGGACGAAAAAAAAATTAGGGTCATGTCTTTTCAACATGTTCGGGTGCTGCTTCACCATTTCTTGCCAAAGTTCGTAATATTGAAATGTATCAAAGATTTTTTTTTCTTCGGATGCTGTACCTTCGCCAGCTACACCTCAGCCTCTTGGGCCTTTTGTGTTTTCCGTGTTAGTTTTACAGCACCCACCCCATAGCTCTAGTCCCCTGTACCAGTCTTTACAGGTTCTTCACCGGTTGATTGCTGTATTCTTCGGGAGTTACTCTAGGTTTCCCGAATATTGCCTGTCTCTTGCGGTCTGATGCCTCGCATTCTAACAGTACATATCTGGCTGTTTCTGTCAATTTATCACATTGTCTGCAGGAAAGTTCTTTGTTGTACAGCCCCATTTTGTGCCGGTGTTTTCTCATTGGGCTGTGACTAGTGAGAAGGCCTGTTATTGTTCTAACTTGATTCCTGCTCAACTTGAGTAGTTCTTCAGTTTTGTGCTTTGACAGTCCTTTAATGAATGTTTTCTTGTGGTGCATGAGAGGGGCTTCATTCCACCTCTCCTTTTGTTTTCGCTTGACCCAGTTCCGAATGCATCCTCGAATGTCGGATTTGTTAATCCCAAGTGCTGGTTCTGGGCCAATGTATGGAGTTGATGAGCCCAGTCTGGCTAGCTCATCAGCTTTTTCATTGCCTTCGATTCCACAGTGTCCTGGAACCCACATCAAAGTTAATTTATTGTGTTCTGTGAGAACACTGAGTTCTTCTCGGCATTCCCATACCAGTCTTGATGTCACTTTCGGATTCAAGAGGGCCTTTAGTGCCGCCTGGCTGTCTGTGCATTTCTGTGATCCATGCATTTTGCATTTTCCTCATTGATTCCTCTCACGCATTGCAAGATGGCGTACATCTCTGTTTGGAATACGGAGGTGTTTGTTCCTAGTGAGACGCTCATTCGGGAGTTTTTCCCCTCACTATATATTCCAGCACCAGTTCCTTCCCTGGTTTTGGATCGGTCCATGTACCAGATCCTCTCTCCAGGTTTGTCCCTGATGTGTCATCTGTCCTTTCCCTCCGATCTTGTATAATAACCTCGAAGTTAATATTGAAAAGTACCTGGGAGTCATGTGGTCCGTTGGTTTCATTTATAGAATGTTGCCTCCCACTATCTCCTTTATCTTACTGTGATCCGATCTGTTGCTCGTGTTTTGTTGCCTTAGACGTTCCATTCTTGCCTCTCCCATGATTGTTCTGTCAATCGGTGGGAGGTCCAACAGTAGTTCCATGGCTGATGTTGGTGTTGTTTACATAGCTCCCGTTATCGAGGATAATATTGATTTGATTTCGATATAACAATGATATTATTTTGATTTTGTGCAGTGTAGTGAGAATTTTGATAAGATTTCTATGAAGTATTGCGTTGGTATGAACGCATTCTTATGTTACTTCTACTCAAACCATTTGAAAATTTCGTGAATCCAGTGGTGTAGTCACCAACAAATTTTCAATCGGAAGGAAATAATTTACTTATATTTTGTTCTACGTGTTTGGAGGAGACAAGACTTCATGCCACAACTCTCTGTAGCAACTCAGTAGTTTTTTTTGTCCTAGAGGTATTTGTTGACGAAAACCTGTCGCTGACTTAGAGCCTATTATGAAACAATGAATGTTGGAACCTTTGGTTTGGAAACAACTTAAAAATGAAGAAAACTGCCCAACCACCAAAACTAAGTGCATTTCGACAAGAATCTATGAGATTCCTGGAGACGGATATGGAATTCAGCTATTACATGGCCAGAAACACCCCTCCCCTGAACTCCGCACCAGGAAAAGTTCCTTCGACTCTGGACAGCAATATATTTCCCATTCAAAGTGTGCCGCACTGAAAACGCAATATTTCAGACCATACTCCAGGGAAATATTACCGAAACGGACAACAGAACATTTATTGACAGCCAGTAGATTGTTCCCCGATCTAGTGGTCGCTGGACACCCGCCATAACTCTCCGTCACCCTGCGCCCTCCCTTCGTGTCACCATGTAAAAAAGGAATATTTATTTGCGTTTTTCGTTTGGCATAGTTTTATTTTTATTGGATATTGGATTCGATCTGTTGGATATCGTGATTGCTTTTTTGCTCGTTTTAATATTATTTCTGTTTACTCCGGGGATTTCCGGCATACACAAAATGCCAATAAAAATACGTTTTTAATTTATTCTGGCTCTCGAATATACGTGGCGGAGAAATATCTAGCGGAAAATGCGGATTGAGTATAATTCGATTATGTCGTCTGTGTAGTGAACTTGACGGAGAAGACTATTAGATCAAAATGAAAAAAGTTTCATGTTATAATGAAAACTATCGCCTACGAAAAAATACTCATTGTGCTCTTCCCAACGAGAAGAAGTTGAATACCGAGAGGAATAAAAACTGCATAATAACAAATTTTAGGAACACGCTGCCTACTGAAATGAACATACCGCCGGAGAATCGTGCAAAATCACTTTATTCTCCCCCTGATGGTCTTGGACATGACACCAAAGCTGAAGGGGTGAAGAGTGAGATTTTTGATCCATTCACTATAGATAATGACATAAATGAATGCTTTTATCGAATGAATGAACATTTGAAACCATTAGTGTGAAAAATAGTTACCCAAAATACCAAAACTACCCCAATTCACTCGACGCGCGTTTCGCAAAGTTATTAATATCTTTTGCAAAAATCATCGAAAAACCATTTGAAAAAACTAAATGCCAATCAATTGGGATTTTCAATATTTTTTCTATATACGCTGACCGAATTTGAAATAGAATGCTGGTCAAACAAACTTTTCGGATACTGTGTCATGTTAAATTGATGGCGCAGAATACGGAAAAAATATTGAAAAAATTCTAGAACTTTTTTTTTGGCGGCTTTATGTGCTAGGATCTCGAATCCTATAGCGCACCTTTTATATTTTTCGCATTTTGCCACCATAACGAGACACATTCGTAAAATACATAAGTATATAGAAAGAAAGCTAAGAAAATTTACAACAAGAGAATGTTATTGTTTGCTGGTCTAACAGTTCGCTTGTAGGTGTTATAGGTGGTCTTGTGTGCTAGGATGCCGGATTCGTGCGAAACAGTTTTTGTTGCACATTTATCTTTGTTTTATGGTACACCGTGTGTCCGAACATATTCAAATCATACATTTTCGGAATCAGCATGAAATTTTGAGTATATCGGTGGTAATTTCGAGAGAATCTGAAGACTTCGGATTTTTGGCCATTTTTAGGGTATAACCCTTCGATGTTTTTTCTGCTGAAAATTAATTTTGTGCCGATCAACTCAAAAATCACAGCATATACTAATTTCGGCATACTGAATCGATTGGCGTTCGCAGAATTGCTCTATCTCGATTCGTTCGTCTGATGAAAATATTATCTAGAGGTTGCAGGTCCCATATTCCCACTAACAATTTTTCTAATTTTTTTCTATGTCATATTCGTTAATTTTTATCTTTTTTTCATACGCTGACCAAATCTGAAATCCATTGCTAGTCAAACATAGATTCAGTAGGCGTTTTTACGAACGTGTGCACTTTGAGTTGGACCGATTATTTAATTTATTATTTTACATTTTTCGAATACTGTGTCATGTTGAATTGATGGCGTAGGATACAGAAAAAATATTGAAAACATTCTAGAATTTTCGGAAGTATTTTTTGTTGGTGGTTTTATGTGCTAGGATGCCGGATACTATCGCACCTTTTACATTTTTCGCATTTTGCGACCATAACGAGACACATTCGTAAAATACATAAGTATATAGAAAGAAAGCTAAGAAAATTTACAACAAGAGGATGTTATTGTTTGCTGGTCTAACAGTTCGCTTGTAAGTGTTATAGGTGGTCTTGTGTGCTAGGATGCCGGATTCGTGCGAAACAATTTTTGTTGCACATTTATCTTTGTTTTATGGCACACCGTGTGTCCGAACATATTCAAGTCATACATTTTCGGAATCACCATAAAATTTTGAGTATATCGGTGGTAATTTCGAGTGAATCTGAAGACTTCGGATTTTTGGCCATTTTTAAGGTATAACCCTTCGATGTTTTTTCTGCTGAAAATTAATTTTGTGCCGATCGACTCAAAATCACAGCACATACTAATTTCGGCATGCTGAATCGATTGGCGTTCGCAGAATTGCTCTATCTCCATTCGGTCGTCAGATGAAAATATTATCTAGAGGTTGCAGGTCCCATATTCCCACTAACAATTTTTCTAATTTTTTTCTATGTCATATTCGTTAATTTTTATCTTTTTTCCATACGCTGACCAAATCTGAAATCCATTGCTAGTCAAACATAGATTCAGTAGGCGTTTTTACGAACGTGTGCACTTTGAGTTGGACCGATTATTTAATTTATTATTTTTCATTTTTCGAATACTGTGTCATGTTGAATTGATGGCGTAGGATACAGAAAAAATATTGAAAACATTCTAGAATTTTCGGAAGTATTTTTTGTTGGTGGTTTTATGTGCTAGGATGCCGGATACTATCGCACCTTTTACATTTTTCGCATTTTGCGACCATAACGAGACACATTCGTTAAATACATAGGTATATAGAAAAAAAGCTAAGAAAATTTCCAACAAGAGGATGTTATTGTTTGCTGGTCTAACAGTTCGCTTGTAGGTGTTATAGGTGGTCTTGTGTGCTAGGATGCCGGATTCGTGCGAAACAATTATTGTTGCACATTTATCTTTGTTTTATGGTACACCGTGTGTCAGAACATATTCAAATCATACATTTTCGGAATCAGCATAAAATTTTGAGTATATCGGTGGTAATTTCGAGTAAATCTGATTTTTGGCTATTTTTAAGGTTTTTTCCATGAAACTATTGAAACTATTTACTCTACTGGGTCAATTGAATTCAGTTTGAATTATAGTTTTGAAAATGTCTATATAGGACGAAACTGCAGTAACTAAAGGTTATAAATATAAAGTGGTACAAAAACACAGAAATTTACTTTTACCATTTTTCATGATGATCTCCTACCACATAGTAACGGCTACATCCATCAATTTATTGAATTCAGTCAAATTCATCTTCTTCTACTGTAATATGTTTTATCATCCCAACATCGATCGATTCCGTTAAGAAATATGGAAAGCCCACATGGCAGATGAATATGACGGCAAACAAATGGCAACAACAATTAGAGCCAACTGTTCTACCCCACCGAACAGGGAGTAATAATAATAATGATCTCCCGGTAATCGGCCTGCAACGATTACCTATTCCCCGCGAAGAACACGAGAAAGAGCCGAGCGCAGCAATAATGATAGCAGTGATTAAATAGTGGGGTGTCTTAGATAAATGAGTGACAGCTCTAGTTGGGATATGCTCATTCCCAATGGTGTATTTATATAATGATAGAGCTGGTGAAACACGAGAGATCGCCATGGACAGGGTCATAACCTGATCCTTGATCCGGCGGACTCGCAAAAGCTGACTGCCGCGTCAATTACGGACTCGGCCGGTTCTATTCATTTGTTTCCGGATTTCATAGCTCGCTCGGATCTTACCGTTTTAATCTGGATAATTGGGGTTGGATTTCATATCGGTTGCTGAAGGTGGGTTTGACACGAGTTACAAGAGTGCTATGACGAAGTTACAGATACAATATTATTATTATTATTTTATTATTATAATAAATTTATTAAGTATGGATACGCCTCAATATCTTATGTTAATGGTTCAGAAAAAGTTCGAGAAAGTAGATATTATATCTCATTTCAATCTGCACTACCATATGAGGTTATGTATTCAACAAATAAAAATTAATAGTTTGAAGAGAGATATAAACTATTATATGAGTGTATTCATCAAGAATTAAATATTATTATTAAATTCAGGAGGTTTGTTAGGATTTGGTTCGGCCTGACTGATAACAATCATTGTTTTCTTGTCGACGTGTTGGATTTTATTGAATCCACCATCAGGGACTGTTGAAATTATTTGTATATGTTTGAAAGACCAGAAATTGGAAAAAATAAAAGAATATAATATCATCACAGTAAACAATTATCGAGTGTGATTTCAATCACTGGGTTTCACAATGGAAAAAAACTCCAAAATATCATGGACTCAATTTTATCAGACACTTGATAAAATGTTTATATTATTATTATTATTATATTACCTTATATTATTATTATTTTGCTGAAATAAGTGAACTTTAATGTAATTCCGATGTTTTTTGGAATTTGTGAAATATTTATTGAGAAAAACACCAGAAAATCACAATGAAAAAGGTTTCACAGTGCTTTTATACACCGTCATGCAAAATTTATACCGATTTACATGAAATTGAAACAATTGTAATGGATACTTGATAAAATGGTGTACTATAATGATGATTCCATAACAGATTTTATGAATATTCTATTTATATTTTCGAACAAAAATCAAAAAGCACTACTAGAGGTTGCAACATTTAGGAACCTCATCAAATAAAAGAAGAATAATTTACAGAACCTGAAGCTACCATTATCCTAAACTTTTCAAAAGCTATTTGATTGAAGGACCTGATTGAGGAAGCAATATTGGCCCCAAAATATTTAGGGATATTGGTACAATATCATTTGCATTTATTGGTAAAATATTCAAAGCTAATATGTTGCCTTGGAAACATTGATGAAATATTTCCAGGAAATGTCGAATAATTTACAAATTCTACAATTTCGTTTCTACTTCAATTTACCACTGAGTAGATTGACTTGTAAACGCATTGTGACAAGCCTTATTTGATATATGTTACTATGATTCAGCTGTTGTTCCATATGTGGGGCCACCTAGCGATTTCTTACCTAAGTTTAATCATGACTCATTTCAATAATGTTTATTGAATATTCGGCCAATATTCAAATTTCAATCCTAGAGATAAATGTATTTTGTAATATTGTATCAATATTGTCTTTCAAATATTGGCGTAAGGTTTTCGTAACAATTTCAATCAATATAGGGTCAAAATATTTTTAGAATTTGATTAAATAATATTCCACCAATGTGCTATCAAACTTGGATATACAATATTGTTTTTTATCTCTAAAATCGATATGACAGTAATATTAAAAGTGAAATATTGGAGCTAGATGCTGGAAATATATGTAGGCAATATCGCTCTATCGATATTGGTGAAAATTATTGAACCAATATTGACCCAATATTTCATGAAACAATATACATTCAGAACAGGTCGAGCAATATTCCACCAATATTATTAACGAAATATTGTTTTTCCAATATGAACGCATATTGATTCAATATTATTTTTACATTTACAATATATCCATATTGGCCCAATATGGAAACAAGATTCAGTCAACATGAGGTGCTACCTGGGAGTGTTTGTGCACCCCCCATTATCACTTTCACTATCACCTATAATAAATGAGAAATCATAGTTCTAGAAGTTTCACGGAATTCAGAAAGTTTTGTTCGATGTACCTAACCCTTTCGCTTTAGTTTTCAAATATCGCCTTGAAAGTTCTAAACTGATTGATTATAACCGAAAAAAACGTTTAGTTCCGGAAAATTTACAAAATATTCAATTTCAGAAATTGTAGAAGCTTAACTAACCTTTATTATCAACCAGATCTTGCAGCTATCTATCGTATTTAACTAGGAGGTAACATTACAAACCTGAATTATTCTAGAATATGTAAGGACGCCTTAAGTGGACTAAGCCCAGTGTTTCTCCCTTTCAGGCAGGGACCCCACAGCAGGTAAAGCATTGCCACCCAATCATTAATGACCATTCGATGTTTCTATAATTTATGGGTGTGTGATCCACGTGAGTGGGAAGCAAACGCGGACACAGTGCTCTGCTTTATTATCTCAACTATTAGATACAACCCGATCAAGTGTTATTTTCTCGTAATTACTCATTGGGCATTCGTTCTGTTTTTGTAAACGCCTTATTGGGACGAATAAAACTGAAAGTATCGTTGGCTAAGACAACAGGAATTTTATAAATGTTCGCTTACTTCTTTATTTCGAATTAATGGGAATATTTTTATGTTTTGGAATTTTTTTCGTTGCCGTACTGGGAAGGATTATGATACTTTCCGATATCAGGTGTTAGAGGTTTATTAATGCAATTAAAATACCTCCATCATGAATGAGTAGAGCAGAATGTTGATTGCTTCAACAAGTAGGGAAATGCTGAATAGAAAAGGTATCTAGGGATATACATATGTACAAGGAAGTGAACTCTCGCATAGTGATTGAAATGTGGCCCGATACAAAGTCGCTGAATAAATGTGGTTGAGTACGATTGGATAACTGACAGTCTGTCATTCAATAATTAGGCTGAAGCTGAAACAGTTCTATTTTATTTCCACGCCTAAATATTTCTTATGGTACTTGCTGCAAAGTTGGAAATGCTCAATGAAAATAAATAAAAGCTGCATGTAAAATTTTGCCTTTCTCCACTCCTATAAAATAGGAATTTTTTGGCAAGTATCAGAACACAGACAGAAAATAAGAACAGCAGCCTTTCACGACCGATGAAATATATCAGTTTAAAGATAATTCGCTGAATTTCTGATATTTGCTTCAACATAAAATTCTAGATGTATTTTGGAGGCATTGAACTGAGATGCCCGTCCTAAGCACGACTTAAACTGTTTATTGATATACTGGCTCAACTTTAATTATATTAGTTTTGGTGAAGGTGCTGTTGACATGTTTCACAAGCAATGCAATAGTTGGCATGTATAAGATTCATATCTATTGTGAAAAAAAAGCATGTGAAGCGTAGTTGAAATAAATTTAATGATTTTCAGTTTGGTTCATTCAAAAATCAGAGATATGGAAGAATTGATTAAAAAAAAACAAAATAATTAGCGAAGATACATGTTTTTGTTTATTTTGAGGCACATCCTAGAAACTCAACCAGTGATTTTTGCAAAGGCATTGATTATTTCTCAAAATTTTCCTAGTGCCAATTTTAAAAAATATAAGTTGGGGCCATACAAGTTAGAAAATCTTCAAATTCGAAACCAAATATTTTTTTTTATTTGAATAAAAATAGACACTACGTATATGTAAAATCAAAGATATGTCAAGTTCTTCATTAAAATATATATATATATATAGAGGTATTGTTTGCTTTGACAATGTTTTAGTTTGAAATAGCCAACTTAATTATTTTTCCGTTAAAAAAATAAAGACAAAAATCTCAAAATTCCCAATTTTTCCGAGATTTTCATTATCATGGTCTATTTTCTCCAGACGTAATCAGAATGGGATGCTCAACTTCACCTTACCGCCTATAACCGATATCATCATGCGAAAACTCGAAAAACACCATTTTACAACAGAATTTGTAGAAAATTCCAGTCAAACGATCGGACGGTTCCAAAAGTTTGCATGGTTCCAAAAATAATGTCCTTCCACCGAAAATTTTTGCAAAAAACTGAAGGGAAAGAACAGCTTCATGCAGTCTCATTAACACTCAGGTAATATTTTTTCAGTTCCTAAGGTTCTGGATTTGGTTCAGGAATGATTGTTCTCAGACTGTCAAAACTTTCTACTGGTCACTACAAACTGTTTAATGACTCTTCGTAATTTTAATAATGCAATTTAGGTTAAAATCCGACAAGTTTGTCATTGAGCATTTCCCTGAATCCAATTAAGAATTTTATTCTCCATCAATATCCACTCTACACATTCGCGAAATTGAATTCCTGTTTTACAGAACAATGATCAAGGCCTACATCGATTATTTCGAGGAAATATAATATCGTCATGTACAGTCGCTTTATTTGCATGTAACGAAATCCACGCATATTTCCTGTAATTCTGATTCTGAAATAAATATGTCTCATTTAGAAAAGTCGAGACAGATAAACCTAACGTCACAGCTGATGCAATTTACCGTCGTCAAGACTTTCACATTGCAATTCGACGACAAAGACAGAATTTTCGACAGGCATTTTTATCTTCCAGGTCTGCCTTCGACTTTGGGACAGACCAGGTATATACATCGCCCGTTATTTATAGCCAGTTCGGGAGACCATCAGATATCATCACACAAAATCCTAATCAATGTTAATTTATGGCGGAACTTTCGTAATAAACATATGAACCCTTTGTTTTGGTGCTCCAACGAAATGTTTGATAATGAGCCGAAAAATCACCATAAGCGTCGGATATAGGATTCGAACGAAGATCAGTATTGAAAGGGTTGGAATGAATTCTGTCTACAGGGTGGTTCAGAGCATAGATTCAATGAACTGTTATGAATGAGTATTTCAAGGGAACAGAGAATTACTTATTATTTTTGAGATGAATAAGAAGGTTGCCAGACGAAGCGTAGCAGAGTACCCAAATATAGCTATTTATATAACAAGAAAGGAATTGCAATTTCCTCCTGGGGTATGTATATAGTTTTTTTCTACTACCTTCAAGGTCGTAATTTTTATAACGTCCTGAAAATTATAATGCGTGCATATGTCTAAGAACAACGGCAGAAAGTTGTGAAACTATCTGCAGCTATATGACAAAATATCAAGTACATAAGTGTTGCTTTGTCGTCATCGTGTTGACAATGATTTGTCAAACTTGGGCGAAGACAATTTTTGTTCTCAGGAAGGAAAATGTTTACCATTTTCCGTCCTTCTGTAGGGGTGGAAAATAAAGTTTGCTAGTAAGGTAGTAGAAAAATTATTTTTTCCTAGAGCTACTGTCAAAAATGTCCACATTTTTTGGGCGGTTTGTGTGCCTAGAGTATTACAATATTTCACTATCAACATTCAATTTCATCATTAATCGAAAAAGCGTGAAAAAATTTACGAAGTGAATAACAAAATAAATATATGCGTGGTTGGAGATCAGGAGGAAATTTCCAAAAACGATGATTTAAATCTGTTTTGGTATTTTTTTAATACGGAGGTAGTTTCCAGGATGAATATTGGGATACAACATCTTAAATGGGGTAGATATGCTTTCTGATCTCACTTTGGTTCTGGAGCAGATTTTGGCCACTATTACACCTTAGCCAAAGATAAAACGGGCTGGTACAAATTTGATGACAATTGCGTAAATAGAATACCTTCTTTGGAACTGAACCTTTTGGAGCCTTCGAAGACACCATACATCCTATTTTACCGTAGAGCAGATTGCCACAATTCGTCGGACCTCTTTAGAAGTTCTCCATCAAGAAATTCCAACTCTTCAGATGATGTGGTGTTGCAGGTTTTTCCGGGTTTCCCTGCAGCTCTGAAAGCGAATGCGCCACCAATATCATTTAAGCCGCCCCGGAGCGCCGATCAATCATTTTGATGTTTTTACTTTGTTCTTGTTAGTTTTACTTATTGTAGCATTAAATTTACAGCTAAGAAGGGAATTTTTTAAAAACGATGAATTAACTCTGTTTTGAGATTTTTTTCAATGCGGGGGTAGTTTTCAGGAGAAATATTGGAATACAAAATCTGAAATGGGGCAGATATGCTATCTCAGCTCATTTTGAATATACAATAAGGAGAAAATTTCCAAAAATGATGAATTAACTCTGTTTCGAGATTTTTTTAACACAGGGTGGTTTTCAGGGTATCGTGATACAAAATCTGAAATGGGTAGATTTGCTTTCTCAGCTCGTTCTGAATATGTAGTAAAAAAAATTTCAAGAAAAGGGCTTTTTTCTCATCATGTATATAATTGTCAGGGCCACTGAGAAATATGATCTTATTTTTTATCAAAATCACCATCATCATATGTTTGTCTGTAAATTGCCATTCATCGTCATCCTTTTCATGATGATATTGTAGGGAATTCCAACCGCAATACCAATTCGGAAGATTTCGAAGAAGTAACATATGACACATTAATTTGTTTTTGGCGCGATGACCGTTTCTGTTTTCACACCGGTGACTTTTTGTTATTTTTTTCCTGTACTGCGTTTAATGATAATTAACGCACTGGAAGTCGCTGTTAACAATAGTTCGTCATTCCTCTCCGAACTGCAAGAGCGCAAACACAGAACTACAATGTGGACACTTTGTTTGCGAATAGAACGATCTTGACAAATAGTACAAACATAACAAGCAAGAGCATAAGTGCGATCTCGAGCACGAATGTGAGCACGAGCACGAACAGGAAAAATGTGGACACGCCTTGAGACAAGCGAAGGTTTATCTCATTAGTCTTAATTCACCTTAAATTCCTAGTCGCATGTACTCACAATCATACATTTCTTTTTCCACCATGCGTTATTCACAAGATATCGGTGGATAAACGCTAATGAATCTCGTAAATATTTTGGAAAGGTATAATTAAAAGAGTCATTGGCTGAAATAATAGACGAAATGACCATCAATGAAATAAATGTTGAATTTATTTAAATGGCGATAAATTCAATCGTGTACAAATACACGCGAAACGTCGAAACTGATAGGTCGAAATCGAGCACGTCGAGGTAATAATAAAACAACGGGAAGCGAAAGTTTATTTATAAAATTACAAAACCGCCAAAACCACGCACGATTTCGCTATTAATACAATAGTAATTAGGCACCTACACAAACACATTCATAGTGGAACTTGAATGAATTTCTGAATTGCCGTACATGAACAGAGGAATCCCTACATTTACAAACCATTGGTACATATTCTTTGGAACGGAAATATCTCTTATATTATGGGACCTAGTGACGGAAGAGTTGAAGGGATTTATCATCTAGGTTATCCAGCGAATGCTATTTATCTTGAAGAGTCATTGTATGTTCAGAAGCTACAATCTTTATGTAAGCTATTGTTGGGAAAAAGGCCTGGCGGTTAATAAAGCTCACCGTCCTTTTCCGTGGAGACTGCTAACTTTTTTTAAATCTGGCAGCTTCCTCAGTTGCATTATCCGAGTGTTAGAGCTGTGCGAAAAGATTGTTGAGTTCTGTCAGCAATTTACAACACTAGGTGTAACAGTATCTTTAGGCTGCACAGAATATAGGTTCTCATGCAGGCGAGACGTGTTTTTCAATTCGAAAAATTTTACTAAAAAAAAAATAGTGCTCCATCCTTCACTGTAACGTTATTACTATCTTCTGCAGTGAGATAAAAATAAAAACGATTGTTGGTAATGCTGCCCAACAAACGATCGCGTGATGGGCTCAGTTGGAATGTTTGTTGAATATGAAATATGGTGCCACGAAACTTACAAAGAATTGACGACCAAAGATGTTTGAGGATTTTCACTGCGGTGAATGTTCTTGAAATTCTTATTTGTCAGTTCTTTAAAAGATTTTTTTCTTTTGGTGCACCTTTACAGCGTGTGCAAATCGAACTTCCAAAAACGCCCAGTTTTAAGAAACTACCATAAATACATCAACAACTCGAGAACAGTGGAGTCTGAATGACAATGTTATGATTATTGATCCGACAGGAAAGAGAACTAAACGAATCTTGGAGGAATACCGCCGGCTGCACAGTCAAAAGACTTTGTGGCCGGCTCTAGCAAGTCAAGGATGACATGGCTTTTAGGCAGAGATCGCCAAACACTACGCCTCCTTGTAGGAATACTAACAGGCCATAACAAACTAGGTAGACATCTGTCACTAATGGGTATAAAAGACAATCCCACTTGCCATATGTGCGAAGAAAACGAAGAAACTTCGTCTCACTTCCTTGGCGAGTGTGAGGCGTACGGGAGGCTAAGATTCGAAATCTTCGGAGTCGAAAAACTCCAACAAGAGGAACTCATCGAACTAGAGTGGACGGACATACTGACCTTCACTAGAAGGTCACAAAGGTTCGGAAAGGAAGACTAGAAGAGGCAATGTGGTTATGTGGAGAGCAGGGGATGGCAAACAGGGCCCATTGGGGCCTACTTGCCTGGCTGCGGCAGCGGCCTCCCCATGATTACTATACTACTACTACTACTTGATCCTACAGGAGTACCTTGTAAAGTCAAATGAAATATTACAAACAAATACAAAACTTTTGATTTTAGTTCAAAAATATGAATAGGACATTCATAAAATCTGTTGTATAATTATCTGCGACTGAAAAAAAATGCGAATTTTCACTCTCAGGTTTTTTCTTTCTTTTTCAGTTAGAGTCTTTTCACAATATCTATCAGATGTAGTTCAATGTCCAGCGTGGCTTGTGCCGGGGAAGTAGTTGTTTTCTGTTAAATATTACAAATAAATCGCATTTTTCATTTCACTCCGGCAGAGCCGTCGTGTTCGAAAAATCGCGCGTGTTTGAAAGATCTATTTATGCACTTATACTTTAATATACTAATTTTATATCTCCGTTAGAATTTTGTTAGGTTCAGTTTTGTTGAAAATAATATCCATTGAAGGATTATTTCAAAAATACAAATTTACATTTTTAAAAAAGGAGCTGCATGTTCGTTCTGAAGTACCAAACACGAGGACCTCGAGGTACAGGCGGGAATGAGAAAACATTTAAAATTTTTCGTCTGTTTCTTTAACAACTTCCACTTATTATTTCACTTCTTTTAGTAAGCACCTTGTATAATTTTCCGTAATCGGTTCTCATTCACCAGATATAGCAACTGATGACACTTCCACTGATTCCAGGTTAGTATTAATACATTAAGTATACCTATCTGAGGTCTTACATTCCACCTTGTATCCAGAAGAGTGGCAGAGCATCGTTACGCCCTGAGTATCATCGAGATTCAGACCTTGTACGATGAATAATAACAATGGATGCGGTGATATTTTTGTGACGTGCATTGGAAACAACAGTTGACAGGTTTATTGCCTCTGCTAAACATCATTTAAATTCGAACTTTGTGTCATCTCACAGGGCATGTTCTCCTCACAAGTGACATTGCGTTGTTTTCGTTTCTGTGACTTTGATGCATGATCGAGATGGATATCAATTGATTAAATGACTTCAACGTAAGATCTTGGGCTGTTTTCCAGTTTGAGGAAGTGAAAGAAAATTTTGAATGTGTCACGGCAGTGGTGTTATTCCAAAACTATCACAGTATATACATTAGTAGTTAAATCAATCAATATACGTTCTTTCATTCCGGACCAACTTTCTGTTTTTATGAAAATGTTGAAGTTAAATAAAAAAAATATTATTGCAATACAATCAGCAATTATTGTGTAATATCTCTCTTTTGGAAAATTCGTTGCAAGTAATAAATTTTATAGAATTTTAGTTTTGATTTCGAAGATGGGATATTCTCCTGAACATATTTATTACATATTCTATTTTATTATTCTATTATTAGAATAATCGTATTTTGGTCTATAATTTCTTGGTTGTTCTAGAACTTTCATAAGGATAGGATGAAGGGATTTGACAGTTAGATAGTAAACAGCTGAACTTATGATATTTGAATAGTTTACTCACATTGCCATGCGTACCTAAGTGTGAAGTTGAAGCTCTGTGAGCTGATTTTCGGCTTTATCCAGTTATCCAAGAGGACCCAGAAACACATTAATATACATACTACAACTCTATCCGTATTGTTATACTTAAAGTTGCCCTGCCACCTTCCACTCATTCAATACTTGGTTGACACCAATTAGCTAAACTGATGGATACCGATTTCAGAGATAGGAAATCAAGCAAGCCTTAATTAATAATTTGTTGCGAGCCAAAAAAAAGTCGAAAGTGTCTCGGCAAAAAGCCACACTTAATTGAAGCGTTGTTTATGTTCATCATTTACCCCGTAAGTATTATAATATTCATTCATTCTTTAAACATATGTCGGTGTAATGGCGACACAACAAACTCCTCTAATTGTGGCAATAAAGTTGCATACTTGCATATCTCAACACAAACGGTCGGTTGTTTGCGAAAAAGGCCAATATTTATACGCGACACCGTGAATATAAACATGAAATACCAGCCGAGCTGGTGACGAAAAAATCGCATACATATAATTTGAATTCTTTTATTTTATGCGCCAGAGAATAATAACGCGGCTGCTGCGAATAGTTGAGCGAAATTTACGCTGCTCGCTGACTTCCATCTCATTGTTCGCGATGAATATGCTAAGCGACTGCCAGGAATGCAGCGGACGATCTTTCATGCAGGATTTCTAAACCCAACTTTGCTTTGATATGACGCGGGGATTATAGAAAGAGACGAGAAGAACTATTTCAGCGTTAGACCAACGAATAATAACGAGCTCCAATAGTAACGAAACTTCTCTATCGCTAAGAGATTCTTGAAAGATAAAAAGGCTCAATTGCTTTCCAGGAATAGCCACGCTGCAGGTAGGCGATTTTCCGACTACTCCACAATCCTTCAGGGTGAGGAGTTGCCAAAGGTTGGGAAGAGGTTTTGTTTATCTCAATTCGGATGGCTACATGCTTGGGAAAACTATGTGAGGTCCATTGCCAAAAGTGCCTCCCAGAAACTTGATTGTCCTTTTCCTGTCAAATATTTCACTTCCTGTCAAGGCAATACTCCTACCTGTCCTGGAATAACCTTCCCATATATTGATTGCAGCACCCAAACACACAGCAAAACTTTTAGATTCTGTTCATAAAAGAGCAATTCATCTCATCGGTGATATTTTGCTCACGAGCAGCTCGCTTACTTCTCTGGAACACTGCAAAAAAGTTGGCGATCCGTCTCTGATTTATAGATATTTTCATGGACGATACTCTTTCGAAATATTATCAATCGTCCTGCCCCAGCCCAATGAATTATAATCTGCTATATAACTAATATTTCCTCACAAATGAAGCAGCAACTTAAAAGTAAAAGTCGGTCGCAGTGCCACCCGCGGTGAAACCTATAAGCAATCCTCGTAGCAAAGACACCAGGAAGTGAACAGAGTTCGAGAATTTTTGCCGGAGACTATCAAATAAATCAAATAGTGAAATCGACAAGTCGAATTACCCTTCTCTCCATATATTTCCACCATGTGGAAAATATGAGGCAAAAATCTGACAGAAAACAACTACTTTCCTGGCTAATACCACGACTGAAATTGAATTACATCTGACAGATATTTGTGCAACGTTCTTCCAAGAAGACTCAGTTGCAATTGCTTATTGTAATTATACAGCAAATTATCCTTCATTTAGCTGGGAAAGACCACCTGCAGATGAGGTTCTTAGCTCTCATCAGTGACGTAGATCGGACATCATAAAGTCGTCCTGCCCCAGCCCAATGAATTATAATCCACTGTATAACTAATATTACCTCACGAATTCGAGAATTTTTGCTGAAGAGTATCAAATAAATGAAATAGTAGAATCGACAATATCGGAGTACCCTTCTCTCCAAAAATTTCTTCCATGTGGTTACTTCGACATTGTCGATTTTACTATTTCATTTATTTCATACTCTCCGGCAAAAATTCTCGAAATCTTTCTTATATTGTTTTGTAATGAAGGCAATAATTTCGATAGATACTTATAAGTACCACAAACTGAGCTTTCGTCAAAAATTTATAAATTTTCGTGTAGTCGTAGAGAAAGTATAGTCTCCCACTCGCTTACATGAGCAATATTCTCCCGGATAATGCTCTCCTTATATGCTCGTTGAAGAATATACAATTTCCTTTCGTGGGAACAAGAACTTAGAAAACTAAGTAAAATATATTTACCTCTAATCGGAGATTAATTCTTTCTCCCCAAGAGCGTCTCTTTACTGAAGCTTTGTCCAAATTTCCAGCCTTTCCCCATTCTAGTCAATTTCCCAGTTCGCGAGCCTCCATCTGTCCTCTTATATCATCGCAACATGAATCGGCCCACTTGACGGGACAATGTAACTATGAGGTGTCAGGTGCGACTTGAATAGACAAATTCGAACGCTATTTCTATCGAATTCGAACCCGGCTACTTTCGATATGTGAAACGGGAGTCAAGAAGAGAACACATTTCATCTGGTGACACTTTCACTTTGTCTAGCCATCATCGTTTGGTACGCTCGATTCGATTTCTTTACGTATGACTGCTGCATGTTCAACGTTCGTTCCTGATATATTTAGGCGTACTTTTTGAGATTTTATACCTACAGGACTGGACTTGCATTTGGCCCGTCTAAGACTCCCTACAATACTCCAATGTCATGCAAGGTACAATATGCCTCGGTGTCACTATTTTCACTCTGGTTTAAATTTTCGGAATTTCTTCCTGACGTTTCGCTAGCGCGAGTGGCTAGCTCCTCCAGAGGTTTATATATCGTGAATAATCTTCGACGACTGAAGATTCCATCTGTAGAAATTGTATTCACTCTGATTCTCTAATTGCCGTATCTGAATTATATACATTTTCAATAACATTAGTTGGCCCCTTTCTACCTGCTGTCCTAGTTTTCCTTCGCTATTTTTGAATTTCTAAGAATGTGATTCCATTTTCGGTTGAGGTTCACAACCTCTTCTTTCCTGTTGAAATTCTCCGTGTGCTTGTGGATCTCTACTGCCTCCCGTATAAGTCGTCTAAGGCATCCCTTCTCTCTACAGTTCCTCTGATGCTTTCCTATGTCGCGTTCCCATGGATCGATATATTATCCCCTCTGCTGAAAGTGGGTATCTTTTGTCTTTTGCGACCTGAGGCTTTGCTGTATCTTCTTGGGGGCGGGGGGTTGAAGACCGTTTTTTTTTTGTTGTGTTTCCCCAAGAGTTTTCCAATTCTGTTTTTCTGTCTGTGATCCTAGGAATCGAGGAAGAAATCAACAAGGAATATTCGCGATTTTCAAACTTTTTTGTCAAGGGGCTATGAATTTTGGAATTAGTAGATTTTTTTAGCTAGAGTTACTTTTTCCATGATTTTTATTATCCAAGGAGTTTTTTCTTCGGTGAAAAAGGAATAATTCCCAAAAATTAAAGGTATAACTTTGGTGGCTGTCTCTTGAAATTTGTGTATGAAATTCAATTCTCAACCGCTTTTCCGGGTAGTATTTTTCAATATTTCACAAAGTACTTTATTATACAAGGTGTTTCCGATATGGGTAACAAAAATATGAAAAAATTTTCTCTAAACATAGGTAAGTATTTTGCAGAAGCGTTCTTGCATTTTTAAGATAAACTGAACTTTTCATCAAGAGTAAAGTTTTTTCTTAAATTACGTAATGAGAAAGTTTTCCACACTGTACAAACCCACTCTTCAAAAGCCTTTCGATACATAATATCTCCGCTTATTAATTCCAAGAGCAAAAACTTGAGCCCGTCGTTGAAATATGACTCCAATCAACTCCTTTTGTTGTTTTAATCGTCGATGTTGCTATAACAAAAAACTAATTGGCCATAGCCATTATCATTTTTCCTAATTAGCATCATGGTTTCAAATTTCGCGATTGTTTATATTAATTCATTATCTTATCTGAATAAGTATACTGACGGCGTATTGCTGCTAATTACCCTTACAGTTAATGTTTCATGAGCACACTTTTGAGACGTAGGCGTCGAGATTACTCCTTGAACGCGACTGATTTTTGCCTCGGGAGTTTTCGTCAATTAGTCTTTCTTTCATAACTGAATCACGACTACGATATAAATATTTACTTCAGAAAGTATTGAATGCCTTATTGTTTGTCTGATGCAATGTAAGGACTTTGGTGATTTTTTGACAGATGATATTGTGACCGCACGAAACCCTTTTCGAAGAAGGAAATTACGTTAGTTTTCGACGTACCTTCCGAAATATCCAATCATCTCTGAAATATTAGAATTATTATATATTATATGTTCTGGTTTCCAGAAACAGAAAAACCTATAATGTTACAAAAGAACAATAAGAACATCATGGGAGCAAAGGAATAGATGAAATTTGTGTTCTTATTGAATTTTTGCAAGCTTGTGCCTCAGGGAACCCTTCCCGAGGCAGTCAGTTCAAAAACTTTGCCGCTGAAGTAGGTTCGATTGGCATTCTCGCTGGCAATGTTGATGACGATTGATGATTAAAAGAGACGGATCGCGAACCTTCTCGCAGTGTTTCAGATAAGTGAACAAGTAACAACAAATATAAATAATAGACTAGCATGATTTAAATATTTGGTTTTCCTAATTTTGGTGAGCATTTAGTAATTTTCGGAAACAAAGTAATTTTTGTACAGACAAATTGAGTGAATTTGGTAGACAGTTTAAAATTACCCACATTTACCTATAACTTTACGTTACCTATCACCTCTGGTGGTTGGCCCAAGAACTGCTCACCCTGTACTCTTTGGACGGTGCTCGGGCTCTGCTGTCTCTGTGCTGCCTGAAACATGCTCTAACGGTCGCGTTTGTATCTTGAGGTGGCATGCTCTATGCAAACACCGATGCCCTGTAGAGTGGACCCTCTAGTGAAAGCGCTGGGTACTATCGTGTAATGGTGACCTGCTAGCAACGGAGCATTGGGCGAGTTTTTAAATTAGTCGGTGGACAATGCCAATTCGTGCTGTCATTTTCCATTAGTTAAATAAGGATGCAATGCTCATCGATAGATCCATCGATGAATTTAAAAACTTGCCCATTCTACCTGATAATTTTGACTGGATGGATGCAGGCCATATGACGACATCAGTGAACTTGTTGAAATTCACTATAACTTGCAACATCATTGTCTTCATCAATATTACATTTAGGTAGGATTAATCACACCCAATGACACAATGACTCCATGAAATATGTTTCATTACAACAACTTGGAATTTTTCTTGAATATAGATCTCATAAAGTTGGAGGCATATTTCAGCTTCAATCCAGTCTGATGATTTCTTCAAAATTAACACCATATTATCGTTTGTGTAATTTTTTTATTTCTCAGTGAATTTTGGATTTTGTTCAATAATTGTACCAGTACGTTCTCGGTGAGTAGTGATATTTGTAGAATCTTTTTCGATATTATCTACGAACATATTAATAATGATGTCGCTAGTGTTCCTTTTTCGTTGTATCGAGTCATCTGAAAGAGGTGGTGATTTTTCCCACGATATTAACTCAAGCAAGAAGACAAGGTAAACTGAACATTACTCAAAGTTTATTACATTTTCTTTCCGACTACAACGAACCATTAATATAGTTTCTGACGAAGAGACAAAAGTAGTTTACATGACTTGTCGATTTACATTAGAGTATTAATGACGCAACAATTATACGATTTCTATTGTTAACTAAAAAATTCTTGGCGAACACCTGCTTATTGCTATGGATCCCACGCACACATTTGACACAGTTGGTTAACTTCACTTTTTCCCTGTTTGGTGTAACAGCAGCGTGACCTTACTGTTTGTGTTTGTTCAAATGAAATACCACATTTCAATTATTTTATAATCGATTCATTACTGAATGAAACAATGAAATAATCTTCATTGCCATTGTGCAATAAACTTGAGAAACACAATTTTTTTTAAACTACCACATGGGTTTACAAAAATATTGTGGCTGAAAGACAAAAATGAGAGAAATTGAAATAACCAACTAGAAATCCTTTTTTTTTTCACTAATTCTACAAGACCGACATGGGGTGGATACTTGAGTTTGTGCAATTTTTCCACTCTTGCAAATGTTTATTGTAATATATTGATAAAATGAATGTAGCTATATGATAAACGAGTTTCGAGATTTTTGTCCGTCATCCGAATCTTGTGCAAAAGTCAGTTAGTTATACAATTTGGAATGATGGATGTAGATTTAAAACAAGAAGAGAAATATTGTGATTTCAAAGTCCCAAATGAGGAACTTGTCGGAAGTCTTAATGTTCTTAATGTTGGGCACTCGCCCATGCAGATCTATGTCTTTGGGAAGATTTCAAAATTGTTTGATGGAAATAGTCAGGAATATTCTTCGCTTTTTGATATTTGATAAGAGTGTTGAATTAAAATTTTATAAAACCAATAATTCATACTTTAATTTACTTGCTTATGTTGAAGCTGACTATGCTTCAGATACAAATGATAGGAGAAGTGTTTCTGGTTTTATTATTGAGGTTGATATCATATTGTAACCTGTATTTCTAAAAAATAGAATACGTTGTAGCACTGAAGCCAAATTATATGCTATGGCTAAGGAACAATCGAAATAGCTATGAATGAAGATCGAAGCACTATGATAAGAAATACCATTTTGTTAGGGATTTTATAAATGATGGTAAATTTCAATTGATTTATGTTAGTACTAATGATCAAATTGCGTATTATAACCAAGGCTATTCCCTATTGTAAATATTCTTACTTTGTGGTTAGGTTGAATTTAGCTGAACTCTGAATTCAGAACGGTTCTTGTGGAGCAAATTTGTGTTTTGAATCTGTCACTAGTGTCAATTATTTTCAATCCTTCTTTCTGTGTGTTCTATGGTTGTCCATATTGTAGCGTTGTAGCATCAATAAATATATTTTCCTAAAATACTCCTCTGTGAGAAATCACTATTCAAGAACCATTTCAGGTATCATTGAAATTCTGTCACGATATCAGTCACAGAAAACAGTTGTTTCTTTGTTATTTTTTCATTTCATACGCTCTGTGATTTCACTTGGTTCAGGTCTTCATGCCCTTACAATTGTTTACTTGAATCGAAAATACCGACTTCTCTTGAAATATTAATATTACTACTTACCATCAACAATTTCATAATGTCAACTGATGCGGTGGATCATTAACTTATAAGAAAAAAATAATAATTATTCTTATCCTCCAAGTACACCTATACAATTGTAATGTTCGTCGGAAAGTCTCAAATAGAAAACAACCACGGCCCCCTACAACCGTTAAATTGTATCTGTTGGGTGATTTACAAAATTTTCTACAAAAACTATTTCAACATCATCAAAACAATTTCATGATAATAACATTTTATATTGTTATAATTGGATTGTTATCCTCAAGAACGATTTAAAGCCCTTGCTCAATAATGATGATTTCCTATTGAATTCTAAAATAATTGAGTTGACAAAGGAATGAAAACCTATCATTGGCGTGGTTTATGCATTTTGTGTAATTTTTGGGATCTAATTTTTTTTATTTTTAATGCTAAAGAAGAAGTTACCTGGATGTCCTCTTTTAAGCACAGCCGGTGGGAACACAGAAATGCTTGCTCTCTTTTTATCTCTCTTTTTTTCTCTCTCCCTCTCTCCCTCTCTCCCTCTCTCCCTCTCTCCCTCTCTCCCTCTCTCCCTCTCTCCCTCTCTCCCTCTCTCCCTCTCTCCCTCTCTCCCTCTCTCCCTCTCTCCCTCTCTCCCTCTCTCCCTCTCTCCCTCTCTCCCTCTCTCCCTCTCTCCCTCTCTCCCTCTCTCCCTCTCTCCCTCTCTCCCTCTCTCCCTCTCTCCCTCTCTCCCTCTCTCCCTCTCTCCCTCTCTCCCTCTCTCCCTCTCTCCCTCTCTCCCTCTCTCCCTCTCTCCCTCTCTCCCTCTCTCCCTCTCTCCCTCTCTCCCTCTCTCCCTCTCTCCCTCTCTCCCTCTCTCCCTCTCTCCCTCTCTCCCTCTCTCCCTCTCTCCCTCTCTCCCTCTCTCCCTCTCTCCCTCTCTCCCTCTCTCCCTCTCTCCCTCTCTCCCTCCCTTCCTCTCTCCCTGTCTCCCTGTCTCCCAGTCTCCCAGTCTCCCAGTCTCCCAGTCTCCCAGTCTCCCAGTCTCCCAGTCTCCCTGTCTCCCTGTCTCCCTCTCTCCCTCTCTCCCTCTCTCCCTCTCTCCCTCTCTCCCTCACTCCCTCTCTCCCTCTCCCCTCTCTCCATATCAGAAAATTGCATGAAACCAACCTCAAAACACTATTATCTAAATATAATTACTATCACCGGCAACATCTCTCTCGGAAATTCTACTACCCACTATTAGTAAGAAGGTCAGTTCAGATTTTCAGCTGAGTTATATTATTATTATTTATTCTTTTTTATTATTATTATTATTATTTATCCTTGCTCTCTTGCCCATCTGTAACTATTATCTGATCGGATCAACATCAAAAATAACGACCAAATAATTCAAACATCTGATTATGCATCATTACATCTTCTCTATAAACTCTTCAGGTGTTTTATTTTTATTCCACTCAATAATATAATTATCGGTCCCCATAAAAGTTTATCAAGTCATCAAATAGACTCTCCATAATCCCACGCAACATTTTCATAGGAATTATTAAAATGTGATCAGGTCCAGTATCCTCTCTCAAATGAAATAAAGAAAAAATAGTGAACAGCTTAGGACAGGCATTAAAATCGTTATTAACGTTCTTGTCTCTTATCCTCATTAATGTCCAGATAGGCAAACAAAGCGGTGACATTCAAAGACTTACAAGAGAGAATTTACAATTTTATCGTTGGATATTTTCATTATTACCTATTTTGGATTTTATTCGTATGGGGGAAAATATTTTTTCAGGTTCATGTGCAATAATATAAAAGCCAATGTCTATTCATTCTCTGGAGCATTGAAATTACTTATAAGTACTTGAAATAGAATGACCACTGGTAATTTATTTGATCAACATATAACGTGAATAGTATTTTATGATAATTTCATTAGTATTGGTATGTTCAATGGTAGTAGTACTTGCTGTAAGGTAAAGTGGGCAAAGTTGATACTACTTTACTTCGTAGAATTTATCGGGTAGCCAAAAGAGATAATTATATGGATATGAAAATCAACTCATAAATTGAGATGTTGTTTATGCAATGTAGAAATGAAAAATCACATAAAAAATATAAATAACCGAAATTGAGCATTTAAAAAAAGTTCTTACAATGTCCTTCTTTCTGTTTCAGAAAACCTTTTTGAATGGATTACTAAAATTTTGGGGAATTCATTAATTGATAGACTTTTTTCGTGATATCGAAAGAGAAATATCCCAGAATATATAAATGTGATTGAACGGTGACCAGAAAATGTATATTTCAATGTTGATTTTAGCTGTACAGCAAAGTTATCTACTATTTCACAGTCGTCCAATCTCAAGAATCTCGACCATTCCTGTTGCTTAATCGACATTATTGATACCGTATCAACCACTCGATCCAACGAATCTTCTGACCATAGTTTCTCAATTACTTTCGCAAATACTTTCATTAAAGCTCGTGTTAAAGCTACTGGTGTTAATATCGCTTGTGCAGGCATTCTTCTTTAAATACTCCAGCAACCATCTGATATTTGACAAACACTGGATAGTGTTACCAACATTTTTCAACCCATTCAGATCGAGTGTTTTGACAGAATATGTACCACAGTCCAGTTGTTGCTGAAGTTATTTTTGCTGTTTTCACCACTTTCTCAGTGGTCTGTAATGAAGTGGTTGTCTCTGTTACCGCATGATAGTGAAACTGAGTTGAGGCGGCTGGAGATAACTTGTGCATAACTTGTAAAGTTTTGGAATAGTCAAACCAACTCCTCTTGTGAAGGAAAGATCCATTCCTAAAATATCCTGGGCCATAATCCAAGATTATCTGTTGTTATCATTGTCCGTGTCGGTGGAACTCATTGCAAATGAAGTTACAGACCCGAGCTGCTACATAATGATTTCGATGACGATATATAAGAGGATCAGTGATTTTTGAAGAAGATGAATATGAATATTGGTGATAAATGAATACTTCATCCAGGTGTTTGAATAGTATCTAGAATACATTTCACCTTTGTAACGCAATACTGATTCTTCCAATAAAAAAATATGTTGCTCTGGAATCGTCTGATATTCTTGATTTTTCTTTTCCATTTTGATCTATCCAAGCACACTGTATGTTTCAGTAGCTACTGTATAATATAGTTAATGGTCCTTCAAATTGAAATATTTTTCAGAGCTGAATCTGCAATACTATCTGATACTTTGAAAGTCGCCATGACCATGGACGTTTCCTATCATTACGGCTGATTCCCTGAGGTTCCAGGACAGAAGGGACTAAACTTGCAAGCCAGTCCATTTTTGTTTTTTTTTTTTTTTTTTCGATAGATCCACATATCCACATTTACATTCATGTGTAACACAAATTCCGCAACCCAAACGAAACCCAACTGATATTCTGAATGATTATTTAGTTGCTACTACCTTGAGACGAGCCATTCTGAATTAAGAATTTGCAGCTGAGTCAAAGAGTTGCTTAAACAACAGATCAACTAAAGGAAGATACCAGACTGAATATTTTTATTTTCTTGTAAAGATGTCTTCGTCTTAGAAGAATGCCACATACTTTTAACCTTCATGTAGCATAAATCAGAAATGTCTGTAAAATATTTCGGCTACACTGAAACTATTGGGTCACAACTACCATTGTAATGAGAGACAGTGGCGCAGCCAGGATTTCAGTTTGGGGGGGGCTGAACATTCAATTTATCAGTTACCAGAGCTTTTTTTTTTCGTCAGCTGGATGTTATGAATAACACCTATAAGCGAACTGTTAGGCACGCGAACGATAAAATCATCCTGTAGAAAATATTCTTAGCTTTTTTTCTATATACCCATGTATTTAACGAATGTGTCTCGTTATGGTCACAAAATGCGATAAATATAAAAGGTGCGCTAGGATCCGCCATCCTAGCACATAAAACCGCCAACGAAAAATACTTCCGAGAATTCTAGAATTTTTTCAATATTTTTCTCGTATTCTACGCCATCAATTCAACATGACACAGTATTCGAACAATGAAAAATGATTGATTTAAAAATCGGCCCAACTCAAAGTGCACACGTTCGTAAATCGATTTCAAATTTGGTCAGCGTATAGAAAAAAGATTGAATTTAACGAATATAATATAGAAAAAAATTAGGAAAAATTTTGGCGGGAAAATGGAACCTGTAACCTCTAGATAACAATTTCATCCGACGACCGAATCAAGATAGAGGAATTCTGCGAACACCAATCGATTCAGCATGTCGATGTTAGTTTATGCTGTGATTTTCGAGTCGATCGGCACAACATGAATTTTCAGCCGGAAAAACATCAGAGGGGTTATACTTTAAAAATGGTCAAAAATCCAAAGTCATCTGATTCACTCGAAATTACCACCGATATACTCAAAATTTTATGCTGATTTCGAAAATGTATGATTTGAATATGTTTGGATACACGGTGTACCATAAAACAAAGATAAATGTGCAAAAAAAATTGTATCGCATAAATCCGGCATCCTAGCACACAAAACCACCTACGCGAACCGTTAGGCCAGCAAATAATAACATCCTCTGGTAGGAAATTTTCTTAGCTTCCTTTCTATATACTTATGTATTTGACGAATGTGTCTCGTTATGGTCGCAAAATACAATAAATGTAAAAGGTGCGCTAGGATCCTATCCTATCACATAAAACCGCAAAAAAATACTTTTCAATATTTCTCCCGTATTCTACGCCATCATTTTAATAGTCATTTGATGGCTTGGGGGGGCTGCAGCCCCAAAGCCCCTCCCCTGGCTGCGCCAATGATGAGAGATAAAAGGAGCTGGAAGAGCGAGGCATGTTGCTCAGCAGATTCTCAAACCACAGGAAGTGTCACCTGAAGTCACGTGACATCGTCGAAGGTATAATTGATTTTTTCTGAAATCTTTCGCAAAGCAGAATTGAAATGTGTCAGTTCATAGTCATAACACCAAGTTTATATTATCATCATTTCGAAATTGAAAGGCAGTTCTTGAGGAAAAATTTGCAATTTGTGTTGGAAAGCTTTCGAAGGGGTGGCCATCAAACTTAACGAATTAGTTTTACTGAATATGTTTATTATAAAATTTTAATGTTGAGTTTCATTAAATTTTAGGTGATAAAATCACCACATATGTTTCTCCAATACAATGGCTTCTTCAAGTACACGTCTGTATTGAGACAGATGTCACACTGGAATACTTGATGGGAGGCTCCTTTATACAGAGAATTGTTACTACAGGGAAAATCATTCAATGAGGTTTTTGACATCTTATCTCCCAAATTCAGAAAAGTCAAAACAAAGCATCGATGTTAAACGTGGTTACTAACAAAATAGAGATTTTCTTGTACATTCAGGAACAATCAAAAAAGGTAATTGGAATCTTAATGAAATATGTAAAATAGATGAAAGACGGTTGACAATATATTGACAATATGTTAACACTACGTTACATTCAAATAAACTATTTATGTATACAATAAAGAAAAGTGGCCCCAAAACAGACGCTTGCGGAACACCATGCGGTATTATTTTGGGACTACTACAAACCTCATCAGTTACGTCATTATACAATTTATTACTATAATAAAAATAATAACGCATCTGAACATGAAATGTAGGATTAGAATAGTTCTCATCGGGATCCGTCTCTGTTCCAGTAGAGCCTGCTCGATAAATTATGACCGCGTTTTAATGGAAGGTGAGTACAAGTTAGACTAGTATTGTTCATCCGACATAAATCTGTTGGTATGGCGTGTATATCCACCGTAGCATACCCTCTTGGTGTATTGAGAATAATTAATCTCCCGTGTTGCACATAATATTGTTTCGGTATAATTAGAGAGCATGTCGCAGCGACTGCTGTCTCCGACTACAGCGCGAACTGGTGGCTCGATATGTAATTTTAGCCGACGATTGGCGCTCCTGTTGCCAACCGATTCATACCACAGAGGTATGTATATCATTCGAACATTCAATCGAACATTTGCCAATCTAAAATGGGGTTCTGTATACATTAACAATGTAATTACATAAACAATCGATGTCTATGAGGATTTGAATAATATTTATTGCTATTACTATTATTTTTTTATATAGAAATATCCCGTCAGGTCCTGCCTCCAGAGCCCTGATACGTCCATGGGGTGAGCTCTATGGGGTCCGAGAATAATGTGCCTTGAGTAGACGTAATGAACCAAGGATGAAGGCTTTCTGCATTCTTCGGGCATGTTCATCATTCCACCAAATAACCCTATGATCAGAAACACCATTCCAACAGATTAGATTCGGTAGAGCCTTCGGAGTTCAATTAGTAACTTTTCGATGTTTAGCCCGTTTTCCTCCCCTTTTTGGGCGACGTTCGTTTCACCATGAGCCGAAAACTAAATGAAAAAAATCGTCCCAATATGATTGTTAAGGAGGACTACATCAGGCTTATTTGCTCGTATTTGCACAAAGGGTGGGGAATGACTAGTTCCAATTGATTCGACACTTCTCATTCTCAACGGACTCAATATTCCCCAGAGCCTAAGGCAATATCGAATGAGTATCATAGATTGTAGTACAACACTCGTAGCGTATGCCTGAGGATAAAGGCCTGTGGCTGGGACCGCATAAACTTGACACGCAGACAGCAAATGCATCATGGTCTCAGGCGCCTCACAACACGCTCTGCATCTAGTGTCCCGGACTATACCCATGACGTCTTCAATGTTCTTGTTCAATGTTCTTGGCTTATTCTTATGTAGCTGCAGGAAGACCTCAGTCTCCGCAGCTTTAATGTGAACTTTTGCTGAACGGGTTCCAACTCGGTGAGAGAGTTTAGGTCACTCAGTTGAGACCAAATTTACTGGCTTCCCGTGCTGCTTCCTTGAAAAGTACTATGCAGAGAAGGGATCTACACACCTAATAACTTTACAGGTTCCATCCAGTACCATTTTTTCATGTTGACTTCGAAAATACGAACTCGAAAATCCGCGGCCACCCAATTGTCTGGACAAGTACAACCTTGGAATGGACGAATTAGGATGCAAGCTCCAAAAAAGATGCATCATTCAGTTCTGACGTCGAGTTTCGCAGCTCCTCATCATTCCAAACGAGAAGAGTAGAATCGAATCGGCAAGCATATTAGTTGAACCAACTTTGTTCTTCCCCGACAGTTCTGATGACTAGATCTGTCGGAGTGTGCTTATATTTACCACGGAGGGAGTTCTCAACTGTGATTACTTCATGGTAGCTGCGTTGTTCCACCCCTAGGTGAGTATATTTCTTCCAGCCACCAAGATGGTGTACGATGCTTTCGTCTACGAGCTGAACATCGTCATCGTTTGAGATGAACCGTGGCACATTTGTCACACTCAGAGGGCGCGCTGAGTTAATTAGTATTCCAAACTCCTCAAACTATTGGGTCCGGGAATCGTAGGCGCTGAACAGACGCAATGAACCGGGAATAAGTCTTCTGCATTCTGCTGACCAATATTTCCGCTGTGTGGCGACATACCGGTATGATTCTTAGGTCAGAGAGTAGCGAATGCATCATACCGTCAAAGTAACCTATGAACAGGAGGATCATATTAGGCTTATTGGGAGGGTGTATTTGCCAAAGAGTGGAGAACGAGTGGTTACAATAAATTCTGCAGTTCTTGTTCTCCACAATGGACTCAATATCCCCGGAACGTAAGGCAACACCGGTATCTAGTCTGTGGATATAGACTGAAACCGCATATACTGGACAGTCTGTCAGCAAATGCAATATGGTCTCAGGCGTACCGCGGCAGGCTCTGCATCTTCTAGCGGTACCCACACCATACTGGCAGGCCATTATGAATCCATCGGTCTCCAGGACTTGACCTTAGAAAGGCGTTGGTCTAGTTTTTGAATAAGGAAGGACTTCGACGTTTTTTAAGAAGACCCCATCCATAGGCTTATACTTGTACAGCGCAGCATAACTGCATTTTTTGCGGCATTTTCTGAGCCTATCGCGGAACGGGTTCCAACTCGTAAACAGAGTTCGAGTCAAGCCGTTTGGTATCAAAAGTGAGACCAAGTTCGTCGGCCGTTCCTGCTGCTGCCTTGAAGAGAAACGCTCCAAACTACGGACCATGCAGAGAGGGGGATCCAAACTCTTGATGACTTTACAGGATCCGGCCAATACCATCCTGTTGTGAAGACATTCCCAACTCAAGAGACCTCAGGCTTCCTGTTCTCAGGAAGATATAACCTAGAAATAGACGATTGTGGATGCAAACTCCTGTATAGATACATCATTTGGCACGTCTTTACGTAGAGTTTTCGCAGTTCCACCTGCGTCCAATTCACTACTGCGAAATAGTAGAGTAAGATCGGAACGGCAAGCGTATTTGTATCACAAACTCTTTTCTTCCCCGACAGTTGTAACGCTAATGGCAATGGCAATATCAATTTTGACACGAAACGAGTGACAGCTAGTGACACGTGATCATGATATTTTTGATCTAATTCAAAGCCAAACCCATGCCATATGTCCATATATAAAAATTACTACAAAATTATATATCTTAAGTGAGGTGAGTGAATTGAAATTATGAAGTCACCAATAGATGGCGCAGGTATGGAAGGAATAATTTTCTATAACTTACTCATATACAGACATTTTGAGTGCCTCTGTGGCACTGAAACGAAGAGTTCTGGAATGAACATATTGTATAATCATTTATATCGTTTTAATAAGAAAGATCTAGCGATTATAAAGAATATATGGCCCAAATACCGGCGTCCAAATAAGTCGACACACGTGCAAGTCGCAACTGATTATGGAATGACGGTGTGCGGCGAAATTCCAATAAACTATTAACAGTTGACATACGCATAGCCAGCTTAAATCATGATGCTTTATGAGATTTATAATTAATGTACAAATACAGAAAGCTACCGCTTGTTTCCTTTCTTCATGGAAACGTATACGTTCTGCAACCAGTGCACGTAATTGCCTTCCTTATTCTTCCTTTCCAAGGACGAAACCTCGCGGAATGGCTCTTGCGGGAATTTCAATAATATCGGTGATAATGATTATAATCATAAAAATGATGATGAAGTTCTGCGGACTCGTTGTATTCTCAGCTTTGGGATTGCAATTCATTAATATTCCAAAAAATTATCGGTAATAATCATAACCACTTATCATATTACCCTTGTTTGAAAACTTTTGGAATTATTATGAATTGATTATCCATTTCTACTGGCCTATAATGATAATCATTATATTCATTTCCGTCTCGATAGATTTAAGAACTTTTCCTTGGACATAAGTATCTTCTCTGATATTACAGAATGTTCCATTCAAGAATCATGATCTCAATACAATATTTTCATCTCAAAAATATTTCGACTGATTTCGATTTTGTTCTAACAAACCCATGGATTCTGAGAAATGATATCACCTTTGTCACCAGCTTTTCTTGAAATTAGACAAACTTCATCTAATTGGAACTATCTATATAATAAAGATTTATATGCCTGCTTTTGGGACCACAGCATTTGATTTGTATGGCTCCGTATATCTCCTGACAAGTGGTTGTAGGTAGTTTCAATAAGTGCCTCGGAAATTTTGGTATTATTGTTGAAAATGGCTGATGGATAACATTTACAGAATGGTAAAAAATATTGCAAGACTCACTGACATTTTTCTGAAAACAACCAATCAAAAGAACATCAATATTGAATAAAGAAAACAATGTAATTATTTATAATTTAATTGTGCGGGACAAAGGTTCCACGTGAACCATTAATTATTATTAATTTAGCATTCAGCGAAATAGCATTTATATTCTTACAATATTTTTTTATCTAATAAAATACATTATGATCCTTTACGCGAACTATTTGAATATTTAAATGTCGATTTCAAATTGAAAAATGATGTTCATATTAACATAAATATGCTTATGTTATGATAAATTTTAATTATGGATACTTTGTCCCCAATTTGATATGTTAAATATTGAAAAAAGTAACTTAATATATTATGTTTGCCATTTAGATAATAGAAAAAAACACCTGAAGGTTGAACAAGCCCGCACAGTAGTTCCTGATATTAAAAGCAATGAAACTTCAATAGTGTATTAGTTGAAATTCAGAGTGTCCCAGGAGTCGATCAATAAATCAAACTTGAAAACGTATTAATTGGTTCGACATATCATTATGATCTTTTGAAATCGCTGATCAAACTTTTTTTCAAAGCAGATAAATTATCATAATGTGATGACTTGAATCCACCTGGATTATGGCAATCGCCATATCCAATGATAAAGTTGGATTGACTTTCATGCACGAGTCAATTGATTCACTTGAAAAGCAGAATATGACTAATATTTTTCAATTCGAACATATTTTGAATAAACTGAAAATGTGAAACTTCACTGTGAATATGTATCGAGTGGCAAAATTGAAAATTCGTTAATAACAAATTTTATAAAAATATAGCGACACCTGCTAGGAAAAACATTGTAACTCATTTTACGTAAGTTTTCAGGAGAAAAATGGAAAAAAGATAGCTCATGTTTATTTGTAACTCTTTTATATTTTGATGTATCTGTCATTTTGCCGTGAAACTAACAAAAATACTATTTCAGGCGAGTTACGATGATATCAGTAGAATGTAAGTGAAAAACAATGATGAAAACACGTGTTATTTTCAACAATTTCAATAATTTATACTTAGAGTTTCACTTACTTTATTATGTGATTTTAAAAACTATTTACCATAATATAAATTCACAAAGAAACTTTGCTCTCTTTGGTTTATGATGAACTTAAACAGTTTATTACACGTTAAGATGTGAGGACCTCGTCTTTCCTAGCTCAAACAAGTCTCTGGAATACTTGCTTGTGAGGGTACAGGCGGTGCAGCCGGTGTTTTTATTAAATATTCATTTTCCAAACACTGATGGTATATGGTTTATTTTCTTTCCAGCATTCGTTTTCTTGGGTAATGTTTCCAGCAGAAATGTTTTTATGATGTGCTTCTTCTTTCAATTCATGCAGAACTTATTGCTGTAGATGACTTGATGAAGAATCTGAAATAAAACAAGAATCTGCATTTCATATCCAGGATTTTAATTTCGAAATCCTGGAATACCAACTTGCAACTTCAAACCACAATTATTATTTTCACATGTTGGCAATAACTTTCCAAGCCGTTTTGTATTTATTCTACCCACTTTTCGAGATTTCTCCTAAACAATTATCTCATTGCAACTCCACTTCATTTAATGACTTTTAGGTCACTCAGATTTCAAGTCTAGAATCGAAAAACATTAGAACTCAACTTATAACGATATATTTTCAACGAATTATTTGAAACTTTGTAACTTAATTACTACGTTTTCTCATAAATTTCATAGAAATTTTATGTCACTATTTTGCTGATTTTTATATTAAAATGGAGCTCACACTTCGACAAAGGAAAAAAAAATTATTTCCTCTGTCAACCCTACCGAACTCCGACGTTTTTTCGAACTTTGGTTGCTTATATGTCAGAAACGACATATAAAAAATCATTTGAACTCGTACGTTTTCCTTATTACTCATCCCACTATAACACAATAAAATTTGACTGACAGCCAATTTTACATGTGTTTTCATGTGGGGTCCTTTATCATACCCATAAGATCTCCATGGGGTCCTTTGAATGTTTTTTTTTCTGAATACATATTGGTATTTGCATGAATTTGATTGTTATTTCAGTTCATTGAACTACCAGTTAATGGTACTCAAACCCCCTACACCCAGTACAGCACCCTAAAAAGTAGTACGTGTTTCAACAAGAATCTCGACATTGCTACTTTTGTCAAAAATAAGAATCTCAATCGCAGTCACAGGCAGAAACGATCATTATCTTTTCAAAACTGACACTAATAACTGCAACTATAAATTATAAGGGTGCCACCTGTTGAGAGTGCCATCCTCCTATTATGTTTCATAACAACCCCTCCCGATAATATTTCACGCTCTAGAATTATGGCATGATATTTGCCAATGCAGTCAAAGGAAGGCTTGAAATATATTAATTTCATCTGACAGCTCGAGCATTGTACGCGTTTGGCCTACTTTTTTGAGAAAGGAGCTGGCACTAGGTAGGTGAGTAGAAAAGAGTTTTCGGAAATACTTTCCAAAAGGGTTATTGTATGGACGAACTAACGGGCGGATTTGTAGATTTACGATTGTATTGAAAATGAGAACATTCTTCATGGAAATTGAAAAATCTATTTTTTTTGTAATATCTGACAGAAAACAACTACTTCCCCGGCTAAAGCCACGCTGGACATTTAACTACATCTGATAGATATTGTGAAAAGTCTCTACCTGAAAAGAAAAAATCTGAAAGTGAAAATTCGCATTTTCATTGAAATAGTTGATTTTTTTAATTATCTCTTTTTTTTTAATGAAGCCTGTCCTTGTTTGAAATCGATAAGACGAACCGTTTTTGAGTTTTCAATTGACTCTTTTACCCTTAAAAGCGTCCCAAATGTGATCTCGCTCATGGCATCTTAAGCACGTGGTTTTTGGTACTAAAATTTCACAACAAATTTCATTTCAAAATTTATTTTATTTTTTCTTGGTGTATTCAACTGCTATGGTCATTAGCCACGTGTCTTGGATAGGCCTCGTTACTAACTCCACATGCCACCTTAGAACTGCAATGTTAATTATTGACGCAACAGTGAATCGTAGAGGATTATTCCCAGACAGCGACAAGATCCAATCATTCTGATTTTTACATTTAAAAATAAAAAAAAAACCTTGTCCCGCTTGGAAATCGAGCCAGCAATCTTTCGATCACGAGCCCCGGCGCTAACCACTGCGCCAATTCCCGCCCTATAATTCACTTTTTATTGGGACAAATTCAAATTACCAAATTGGCAGCCATTGTTTTGCTGTATATGCAGCTTCTCGGTTATTTACGTACTTTTAGTTGCACTTGATATATCAGTCTTAGATTCAGCACAGAACCTCATGAGTCGGGGACACTACCACTGGAAAAAATTATAATTTTCAACGACAGTGCGCAAACCAATACACTAGTCCTAGCCTCTGAACTCACGCCTCTATCTACAAACAGAGGTAATGGCTATATCCATTTCAAGGGAGGTTCTAAAGAGGATTTCTAGAAACTAACTTATAGTTATTCTTTTCGCCAGTCGAGCGATAATAAAGGCTATCACACAGGTTTCCTTCCAAATCGGATTGGTAGTCACAAAAACCTAGAAGCACAGAACAAGAGAAAATTGACTGGAAGAACTAGCCAGTGAAATTCCGTTTGAAGGCATTGAAAAGGACACAAAGAATTGCGTACCATCATCACACGTCCCAGGAGAACGTCTCAGGCATTACCCTTTTTCGAAAGGAAGATTGTGGAACTGCTGGGATAACATATTTATTTGCTGGAGATGAACCACTCCACACTCTGTCGATTCTGTGATGAGGAAGACCCTTCCATACTGTTCGAATGTGAAGTGCAGAAGATCCAGAGTCCCCACCAGATAGATCTGACAAAGGCAATCAGAAAGGTTCTACGCAAAACTATTTCCGAATTCATGAAGGTCCATTAATGACAATTTTAAGAAAACCGAACGGTAATTCCTACGAATTTCCATTGCAAATTTTGTTCGTCCTATAACCAAAAACGTATACCCATCAGCGAATATGATATCTTGAGGAATATTCTGGTTGGCTTTCATCAAATCGCATATCACGACACAAAGTGAAATAATCGGCTCTGCTGTGTCTGTAACTTACCTTTGTGATGCTTCATTCGAAACACGTTGTTTTTTTTTAATGGAACCAGTTTTTTCAACTTGGAAACTAACTTTGAAACCATAAGCTTGTAGGCCTAATAATCGGGCCCGTTATGCACCCAACGCTGGTTCATATTTGAAGGTAGCCTATTTCGCGAACGAAAAAGGCCATCCTTTCAATCGTCACCTTTCTCACACTCTCCGGGTTTAGAAGGACTCCCCATAGGTCCGCTTCTCGTATTGTTGCCACTGTTGAGCATTCCGTGAGGCTATGAGTGGCTGACTTTTCATCCTCTGAGCCTCTGACCTTATCCGGCCAAATAATTGGCTTCACCTTATCGTGGATCGTTGGTGCACGCCCCAGTGGGTGCCGTCTTTATTGCACTTTTTGACGCAAGACAGAGAAGCTGTTGTACCCTATCTAATTGGGTTCTTGATTTGCTGAATGCTGTAACTTGCCACCATACGATAGTTCCGTACCTAATCATTGGGCGTCGATTCATTATAAAATCTTCCGTCATCTTCATTATCCTGAACAACTGCGTGCCAGGAAAAATGAGATTCTTGGAACCTCAATGGCTCGTTCAATTACTTTTTGGGGTGTTGTTCGGGTGGTTGTGGTTGTCGCAATCGTTAAATATTACCATTATTATCGAAAAAATTAACACGAAACAATCGTCCAGTTTCCTCCCCACGATCTCCCTGCACCTCCCTGCCTCTCATTGTGACTGTCGAACATTTTACGAGCACTGCTGCTGCTAAAAAGCCGTTCTGCTCCTCCAAACAGTCAATATTTATTGAAGAACATTAAGGTGGTCACCTTCATAGTGTCCATTCTTACACGTGAGGGGGCATTCTTCGTCTCTAGATTCGCACAAAATAAATAATTCATGGGGGGATGGTCGAGAGTGATATGAAAACTAGTTGTTCGGCATTTGTTTTTCGAGCCATTGTGGCGAAGAGTTATGTCGATTATCAGCACTGGAAGATCTCCAAACACACGTGTTTCGGATCGTCATAACAGCCAGTTATGACGACTTCGAGTGTGCAAAAAGTGTTCCTTGTGCTAAGATCGCCGCATCTTCGGACGCGCATTCCCCAAATGCAGATATACGGCAGATGTATGGGTCTGTCGTCTTATTTATGAGATGGTGGTTATCGAAATGGTAAGCGGGACGGGAATGCTGTATGCGCTCAATCAAGCCGAGGAGGTGAGAATCAGGGAATGAAAATGTGGGAAACGCGTCGGTATTTCGTTTGAGGTGTTATCCTGTTATCGGTGGATGGAGACGCGGGGCAGTTTTCAAGGTGTAACCTTGATAACTCAATTGAGCTGATAACTGTTCGGGAATGAAGATGGTAAATAAAAGTGAAAGTTTAAGAACATGCAGAATTCTTGAAACAATCTTTAGGGTAATTTAATTTTTTAGCCTCGAGTAAGTACGACAATCTAAGCTAGGAAACGGAAAGGTACTACCTTTCAAGACACAATTATAGATGAAAAATTATGGAAAAACAACCTCTTCGTTAATCAAGTGTGCTAAAAATGATAAATTACAGTTTTAGAAAAACCAAAGACACACGCTTTTGCAATAATATGAACTAAAAAGTAAATAATAATCTTTAGAAATTAACTTTAAAAAGCGTGTGGTGCTTGATACCAGTTATCTGTTTTTCATTTTAGGAAAATGTGAGATAAAACACCTCACGTTTTTTCAACATTGAAGTGAATTTCTAATTTATCTTTAACTTATTAGTTTATATGTATTAGTTAGGGAGCCGCCAGTGAAAAAATGCGCCAAACAGCTATACTCCTTCCGAGCTCAGGAATGGAAGCACTCAGCCCGAAGATACCAAATCCAAAATATTTTCGATTTTGAGTAGGGCCCAGCCGAGAAACAAAAAAAAAATATTTTGATGAATTTCAGCTGTCTTCTATATTCCTTCCGTTGAGATATGTTGTTCAGAAAGTGATCAGTTATCATCTGACAAAGCGGAAGGAAATTTGGTTGGGGCCGGGGCTGGAAAAAAAAATTTGAAAATTTTTCTCCCGAAAATGTCTTTCGTCAAAAATTAGCCGGTCTCCTATATTCTCACTCTTTAGTTCATTAGTTTCAAATTGGCCCTTAGATAGTTGACATCGAGGTGGAAGGAATTTTTAGCAGGGCCGGATTACAGGGGGAGCAAAAAGGGGCATTCAAAAAACTCGCAGGTCCGGCTATGTTCAAAAATTAGAAAAATTTACTTGGAATGATTTTCGGGGGTAATATAACAAGACCTCGTTTATCAGCGAATACATTTTTCAATTTCAACGAAAACGATTTTGTTTGAAATTTGTTTGAAAGTTGAATTCGGAGATTTATGTTCTGAATAAAACCCGAGAGTTTTGAGCTCGAGGATTTATTCTTTGAACATAAATCTTCGAATTTAACGAGATGAATTTTCTAAAACAAAAATGTTTGAGTGGAAATTCCAAATTTTATTCGATTTGATAAACGACGGTCGAGTTATATTTAATAAGATTATTTTCCAAATATGTCAATTACCCAATAAAATTTATTCCACAACGTACATAATTATTTTTATTGAATTAATGAACATAATTATTTACGGCAATATGTCACACGACTTGTGAAATGACTTGCATACATTCAGACAACTGTCAAGGAGGACCATGTAGTTTAATCGCAAAAGGATCGAAGCGGATTTATCAGCGAATAAATTTTGATAGATGAGGGAAATAATCTTCGAAAATTTATCAATTTTATATGCTCATACCTAGTGATTCGAAATTATGTATTCATTGCACCTCTTTCTACGTTTTTCATAATAATCCGAAAATTCTCAAAATATCATTCGTCCTCACTGGCTTGATTAGAAACTTTCTGTTTTAAAAACAAAGTTCCGTTTCAGATACAACAATAAACTTTTGTGATCTCATCGGTATAGAACTAGTGACGAATTTCCGAAACATCCGTCGCACAATCCGAGAAAAGTAGGGACCGTCCTTGAATGATACATCAAATCGCGTCTCCGACACCAGTTGTGACAAGTGAAATTTCTTGGGAGTGCGGTCCAGTGATCCGCAAGCGACAAAACATCTAATATATTTATTGAGGCTGTCAGCAGCGTTTGCAGCAACCAGTGGCAAGTACTGTGGACATGACTTTTTACCAGGTCGCGGATGTATCATAACACATGTCGCCGCTCACCGGAGCAGAGCACGCCGTGAATAACAAACGCACATCTAGACGCGGAGATCTGGATCCAGTGGCGAGGCGACTATCGCTAGAAGGGATGGAACAATTCGAAATCCGTAACCCTTTGGCCCGGGTTCAATTGAAATTAATAAATAAATGTTCTTATGCAAAAATCTCACTTGATAGACCTTAATAATAATACTGAAAAACTCAAGGGCGTCGATATGGGGAGGGTAATGGGGTAATCACCCACCCCCCAAGAACAGTTATATACTAGTATTTTTAGTATTTTTAAATTAAATTTAAGCCTTTACTCCATCCCAAGAAAAAAAATCAAAGCCTCTACCCCCCCTCCCCGTAAGAAAGCCTTTACCCCCCAAGATCAAAAATTAGCGACGCTCTTGGAAAAACTGCATAATATCAAATAATTTTTATTGGAAGTTTTTCAAGTGATGGTGGTCCACGTAAGTAATCACCAGGCCAGATGTATTTTAATTTTTTGAATGAAATAGAATGAACAATTGAAAAAAATTAATTCGAAAAATTTAGTTTATTCGCCACTGTGACCGAAAAATTAAAGCTGAAGGCAACAAAGATTTATTATACAAAATATCTGAATAAAAGGAATGGAAGAGGTCACTTTCACCAATTGTTATAACGTAGTTTCCTTGTTATGGCTTTTATTTCGATGTTCTGTATAATAAATCGTTGTTGCAAAAGCCTATAGCTAATATTTTATTAGACAGCGGCGAATAAACTAAATTTTAACGGATGAAAAAAAAAATTATTTTTTTCCTCGATAACGGTCGTAGATACGTAAAAACTACAAGAAAGTTTTTAAACGAACCAAAGCATTCATTGTGTGTTTTAGAATTCACCAACGGCGCACCTCAAAAAAGTTAAGGGGGAGAAAAGGGGGCATGACCAATAAAAAATATCACCCTGTAGATTCTTACAAACCCTTGACATATACATTGATAGCCCTATAACTTAACCTGTGTTTTCAATTTAAGCAAATAATCTCAAAAACTGCCGGATCTATAAAGAAAAAACAAAATATCTCGAAATTTCAACACCCCGTAGATCGGTAACGGGACGTTTGCGAACCTATGTTAATATGAACTTTTTTAGTCATAAAATAAGCCAAGGAATGTCCTTCTTTCGGATGTACATGATATTTAGGAACACCCCCTGTATGTGCAGCTTAATCATTTCGACGCCCTGCTAACACAGGTCTAAATATCATCTAAATAGTTTTGAATTTTGAGTTATTGTGTCCCCAGCGCCATCTGTCGAGTAATCGCAATGTTTTTCTCTCAAAAAGTAGTATCGGCAATACACTTCAAAAAATTTTTAGTTTCATTGTTCCACATCAAACCGTTCAAATTTATCGAGGTATGAGTAGAATTCAGACCAACATTTATATATGATATTTCGATTTTGGACTGCAAAAAATATATAACGAAATTCAAAAAAATTTAAATGGTTGTAAAGAGAATGGAATTTCCATTTCAACAATGTGACACTTGACCCCCCCCCATGTCATTTAAAAATGTTGTGGTGATGTGTCCCCCCGCCCCCTGTGTGTTTTTTTATGTTTCTATGTCGAACCTTTCAAAAGTTAACATTATTCGTCTCTTTATGAAACTTCTGTGACAACCATTTCCGATCGGACCGCTATTTATATGGCTATCATTATTAGTTCTATTAATATCATTGTTACCATTACTATTATTATTATCATCCTAATATCTAACTGTGGTGTTGCGTGGAAGCAACTTCTACAGTAGTTCTTGCCCATTGAAGGCGACAAATCTGGCGCAGTTTCTGCTGAAGCAGGGCTTATAAGATGATGTTCTTTTTGACACGTTAGGTATATACAGTAACCGCCAAAAATATTTATGGGAAACATTTTTATTAATGGAGTATTGGAACGATAACTTAAAAATTGCTCTTGATACATTTTGATCACTGGCGGCAAATTGAAAAAAAATGCCATTAAAAGGCAAAAAGTGAGGTAAGATGGCAAGATATCGATAAGAGTTACTTTAAAAAGTTGCTTGAAATAAATTTTTTCACACATAAACATAGTTTGGAGGGATAATTCCAGAAAAGTGAACATGGACATTTCTTTTAAACCCGGTCAGAACTTCAATACGATCACTGTATATTTGCATCCCCAAGAATATGATTTCAGAAATTATTGGGTCGGAGTATTGTGTGGATCTCCAAAAGAGAAATCCACCCTTTCCCATATAGGCGCAAGCCATCAAATTACTACTTTTTTCATCCAGCAGACGCAAAAAAAGCTCTGGTAGGTAAAGCCAATGAGCTTGGTGCTGCAGCAAATTTAGAATTTAGTCTACTTTAAAAACTCACTAAGTAGTTGTTATAATCGCACAACTGGATATGATGCGAAGCCCGGATTGAATCAAATTAAAGATAGAATTTTTTCTATTGTGAGACCCATAAACTTTCCCCTGCCCCTTCGCCACTGTCCCATCCGTATCCCAGCCGCGGTGTCGTCATCACCGAGCGCGGCTTATTAGCGGACCCATTTGGTAAAACGTTCTCTTATACGCACTCTTGACAGTTTGATTGCGGCTCGTAGATGTCGACTGCTTCACTTGTTACATCCATGTGCACGAACCGAACCCACTTACTCTAACGACCTGGCTACGGACGGCTACGGGGACGACGCCGAGACGAGCGAGATTCGGTTTTAGAACAAGATCAAGGACGGCTGCGACCTACGGATGCTGCGAATTCGTTTAGACGTGGACCGAGGACGGAGAAGCTGTGACTCGATCGGGCTCAGAGTGCTGGAACTGACCATACGCATTTTCTGTTGTTGACTGGCGACAAATATAGTTTACTACTTTGATGTCTCGATTGATGTTAATTTTTTTTATTAATCTTTATTATTCTCAAAAAAGCTGTATCAGTCTCGTCATTTGAAACCCAAACATATACAAACACGACCAATAATCATATAATAACCAATTCAACGAAGATATTACTTACTTAAAAATGTCAAAAATTCTGGTACGTAATTTCTTCCAACTAGTTTGAAATGGTGCTATAATGATAATGATAATAAAAAGATAATTAACAAACTTTCGCAGGGGCGTAGCTAACATTCCCGCAGTCCTAGCGGCGCGGGGGGGGGCGCAAGCCTTGACAGGGGCGCGAGGAAACCAGAAATTCGGTTGATAAGGGAGTAAGCATGTTCCTGCGGGGGGCTTGCTGGAAGTTAGCTACGCCACTGACTTTCGATAGCTTGGATTGACTATCGCAAGGCGTTTGATACATCGCACGAATTCATAACGCATTTGCCCTGGGGTACCTGATGCAATAGTGTGATGCATTGGACAATTGATGCTCAGGACTTGCTTCAGCATAAGATCTGGTCAAGTAAGAGCCCAAACGGAGCAGGTAATCTTCAGCAAAATAAACCATGGTTCATTTCAAAAGAGAACGATGAGGAATATGAATAATGTCGTGCTTATAGTCGAAAGCATCCTTTCATCTTAAGTCTGCGGGGGGGGCGTATACTTACGTTGATAGGTAACCATGGTGAAAAAAACTCTGTCAGCATCTCCCAAGAGTGTTAGGATAGGATATCAAATTGGAACGACCAGTTCATTTGAACTCACTCTATTTATTTTATATTCAGTTATACGCACACTTGATGAATGCTTTAAAGCAACTGACTGATATATAGCATAACATAGTCCTTATACCAGAAATATGATTCATATCTGCAACGTTAAAAACCATTGTCCGCAGCAAGTATCTTAAACTCCGCCAGATATGGTCAGAACTGTCGTGGACGAACAACTCGATGTGAACACTTGAATTGTACTGGATGGAGCCTGTGGAGTCTTCGGGAGTTCAGATCTCCGTCACTGCATTGTCCGCAACCAAATAAAAGCAGGGATCAGAGTATTCCTTTTCAAGACAGTAGTCCCTGCAGCCAATGAAGTTGACCTTGTATTCAGTATTGAACTGGGTCACCCTAATTCTATCACCGAATTGGCACCCATCCATCAAAAAGCTCGCATTGAAACTGCTGAGACTGAGGTACTCCTGTAGCTACACAAGGATACGACAATGAATGGGGGTCTTTATAAAGAACATTGAAGATATTAGCATATCCAAAAATGCTACCTTGGCCATCCCTAGGTCAAAAAGAATGAAGTCGGTAACCGAGGGATCCATAATGGTATGCAAGGATGGTGGTTTCATTACCCTTATCTACAGTGGCGGTTCTAGCAATTAAGGGCGGGGGAAGGGGACATACCATCGCTAGGCGCAGAGTATTCGGTAAGAAGGCAGAGGTGCGTATACAGCTTTGTTCCATAGGAGGGTGATTCGTGGCGCAGGGGTGATAGAAAATAGGAAAGCACCGCAGGCGAAATTTTTTTGTTCAAGGTCAAATGCCTTTAAATTGATGTTAGGTTTGTCAGTGGGTTATCATAATGGCGGGAAAAAAAAGATGCCAAATTCAGTTTATTTTATTTGATATGAAAAACGAAAAGCATAGTCGAACAAAAAAACAATGACTGCTTCCAAATGAACAAGAAAATGAGTCTCATAGAGAACAGAATCATAATCAGCTACTCTCGTTACGTTGTACCTGTACGTTCGTTGTCTCGTTGCAGTTTTGGCATTTTTCAGTTTTTAGGAAGAAGTAGATTGGATTTAGATATAGTTACTCGTTGAATGATATATGATTCATTTTGTAAATATTAATATTAATTTTGATTGAGACACTGAATATTCTTCGATCGTGGGGGGTAATTTCTCCCTATTACCCCCACCCCTCTTGTATACGCTCCTGAAAAGGCGTGGGCAATATAGTAATAATAATAGTAATACTTCCACATCAACACTCGTGAGTGTACCCAAAGGCATAGTTTGTGCTGGTAGAGGACGGCTATTATTATTATTTGCCGTGTTGCTCCAGGGCGACTTACTGATTTTTGGTGCGTTTCACTTTTCAGCTATAGTCACCACCACCAGATGCAAACATTTTTTTTTACAAACATCAAAAAAAATTAGCTAGTATAAAATTTTTTCATAATTTGAAAAGTGTTGAAAAACCTCATTTCATTATTGTTGAACATTGTTGAATAAATGATTTCTTGGATTTTCGCTTGATTGAGGACCATTAAATGAATGATTTCTTAGATTTTTGCTTAATTGAGGACTAAATAGGTTAGAATATGAAAATCTCATATAGTTTACATGCAGTGTGCGGTGTCATGGTAACGAAGGAAAATAAAAAAAAGTATCACTTTTAGCATTTTTTGACGTTTGTAGAAAAAATAAGTTTTGGATTTTGTATCAGTAAAACAAATGACTATTTTGCTCAAACAGATTGATTTAATGAGTTACTTCCAAAATTGATTTTGATTATATTATATACACCGCATTACGCAATATGATATGTTGTGACGCTTGGAAACTGTCCAACCCTTCCACAACCCCTGCAATGAAACCAACTCCCCGAGGACACTAGGGGCCTCCACTGCATGAGAATTTCGAATTGTCACAGTCACACTTTCATGTTTACATAGCTATAAACGAGTGTCCAATATGACTTGCGATGGTCAACATGTATTATGTAGTATCGATCAGGTTTTTACTGGATATCCTGCGGTAAACAAGGCGGTGTCTATTTCCAAACTTTTGCTGGAAATTACAGCGTAGCGATTTGTTCCATAAATATTTGAGTGGCATTGATCTCGGGGCTCTCCCTAAAAGTAACCAGGTCTGTAGCAATTTATGCACGGACGAAAATCTATAGACATTTTTAAGATAAATTCTATTAGTACCTAAATACTATAATATGTGACATAGTAATAAAATATATCCATGCTTAACATGTCGTATGACAACCATTCATAAATATTAAATAATCATCACTGAAATCTCTAGGATCACTTAGTTTTTATTTTCAGACCATTTCAGACCCAGTTTCTTTTTCAAGGAATATTGTTCACACCGAAATATTATTGAAAACATACCAGTACAATGACGGTTTTTGATGGTTTCGAAATTCAAATAGTAGGCTTTCTATGTTAATTCAAAGGGATAATATTTTTTGTTAGCTATATAAGCAGCTATAAGGTATTTATCAATATCATTGGTTTTATTTCCAAAATAAAAGAGTCAAATGGCCTATACTACTTTTTATAAAATAGTTCGTGAATTAACACCCCGGTTTTCGCCCAAAATTGCTTTGTGGAAGAATTACAACTTTTTTTGTTTTTTGGAAATGTTCCAAAAAGTATTGAGTGAATCGTTTTACAGTCTATGAAATTTTTGTAGAGAATTATAAAACTTACACAACAGTTTTTTGACCGTCAGGATCGATGCATTTTCCACTGAGAAAATCCGGGAAAACCTCGATAAGAGACCATTTTTCAAAAATTCATCAGTTGTACAAATCTGAATATGACCAAACAATATTGTGGAAACTGATAGATAATAACATGTGATTCAACTGAGCACGAGATGTTTTCTGTCCGATGTGAGTTCCCCCACTACTGCTACTCGACTATGCCATGAACACACTTTCAAGCGTTTAGAGCAAGTTTCAGTGGAATTTTCAACATATTTCCAACCCCTCAGATAAAAATCCAAAATATACCAATTGTAGTGTTTGATCTTCACTTCCAGATCCCGTTCACAGAATTTGAATATAATAATTTCCCTTGAATCTGCGCATTTTGCAAGATAAGCCCTTGAATTGTTTATAACGCGATTCTGCAAAAACTACACATCAGACAAAAAACATCTTGCGCAGAGTTGAACCACATGTTCAATCTATCAGTTTCCGAAATATTGTTTGTCCAGTTTAAAATTTATAAAAATTGTGAATATTTGAAAATTGGTCTCTTTTTTTAAGTTTTTCCGGATTTTCTTGGACGAAAATGCACCGATCCGGTCGTACAAAAAACCGTTTTTTAGGTTTAGTAATTCTTTACAAAAGTTCTTTCGACTGTGTAACGATTTCTTCAATAGTTTTGGGAATATTTGCAAAAAACAAAGAATATGTAATTTTTTTCACTATTTCTTGTTCAAAAATTCCACAAAGCGATCTTGCTGGGGTGAAAACCAGGGTTTTCATTAACGAACTTATCTTATAAAAATTGGCATAGGCCATTTTCGTCTTTTATATTGTGGGTGAAAAAACTTCTATAGCTTGGTCTATATGGATCTTCTCGTCGCCTCTTACGATAGACTTGTTTTTCCTTGGGGCCCTTTTAATAAGAATTATTTCAGATGTGATACTCATTTTATACTATTCGTGGAGTTTACTTGTTAATTGTTGTAGAAGATTTGCAAAAAGTATTTAATTCATTTGCCAAAATGGGTAATGGCTGTTTGCCGTTGGTTCCAAGAAACTTAATTTCTATTGTAGGTATTGGGTGTAGAAGAAAAAGAAGGAGAAGGAGAAGCAGAAGAAGAAGGAGAAGAAGAAGAAGAAGAAGACGAAGAAGTAGATTATATTTCAAATCCATTTGTATAGTACATTTTTTATTATACAAATTCATTTTTGAGGATAGGTTACATGAAAAAGATAATTACTGTAAGTCGAATATAAATATTTCTGGAACGGTATCACCAAAAATGAAAGTTCCTTTCTCCATCGACATCGTATAATAATAACCTTCAATCTGCATAGTCCCATGACACAACAATAAAGGATTTTAATACTGCTCCCTTGGCAAGTTTTCCAATAAATCTGTCAAACCGAACAGCGAGTCGGAATGCAAATGCGGGCGTATGATATTTGGATATCTTAGCATTTCTCCATTCTTTCGTCTGACGTTGTCTCACTGCAGATGGACGTTGAACACGAATAAATGACCATCGGCGTGCACAAAGGTCGGTCAGACATTCCCGATGACAGATACATAATATGGTTATGGAAATATTAATATGGAACCGAAAACATAAAAGAAGCATAACTCAAAGAGTTAGCTATGACGTGTCTTCGATGCGCAACTGTTTCGAGGCGGAGGCAGGAGCTTTGGCATCTGTGAATAATTGTGGATGATTTTATGATGGTCAGAAATGCATTTATTGATACAGAGAAGGGAAAAAAGTTTTCGTCTTTTTTAAGGTCCAAGAAAATTTATTGAGGAGATAGAGCTAACGTCATCGTATATTGTAGATAAATATAAAAAGTTCGTATACATAGTAACACTCATTTTGAAAATATGAAATAGCTAGAAAAACATGTAAACGTTATTAAAATTATCCGAAACCCTGCCAACTGTAATAGTAATAAAAATAATTATTATTATTACCATTATAAAATATATGAATATATGTCCCTTATGTAGAGTCGAAGTACAAAAACAGTTTTTGATATTGAAAATATAACATTAATGATACATGAAATTTCACTTCAAAAATAATAATAACAATATGACTAATAAAGGAAGAAATGGAATTAAAAAAGGATGAGAAAAGAATTCTGTTAGGTTTCTCTGGTAATGAGATATAAAATTTCTAATAAATGTGATAGTAACAATACCCAATAAGAACATGTCAATATAAGAAGTGGATAAATAAAAAGTGCAGTTTGAGAATTATATTCTGCAAGGCTCTTCTTGTTTTATTGATTATTCTCGATTAAAACAATGAAAAATTGTTTACCATTACCCAGAACAAATATTTATTGGTTTTTGAATTCTTTCTTGTTTTTGACTTTTTTGCAAAGGGTAGTGAAAGTAGTGTTTTTCGTGTCGTATTGATGGGCTCAAAATGGAATTTTAGTGTTTTCCAAATAGTATTTAACACAGGTGTTGTGACATAAAAGTTGTCAGAGGTCCATAGTTTCTGATTCTCGGTGTCATTTGTCGGGTATGTGACGCGCTTTATTATTATTTTATACATATGTAAATCTCAAAAACCTTCTTTTTCATATTTTCGAACAATATAGACGTGTACATCAAGCTGCTCCCCAAATAGGTATTCCTTGTCGGAGATAATTTTTTCTCTATTGATCAATTGAATCTTCTCAGAAATCCAGGCATCTTCTAATATGCAAAAGTGATTTCTCTCCACAGAAATGAGACAAAGAGATAATCGATAGTTACAGACTGATTTCTATCAAGTATTTTCTCAAAATTATTGATCCAGAAAAATAATTTTGAAAACATCCAACAATTTGGTAAACACGATTAAAAATTCAATAATGTTTATCTAGTGTCATATAATATGGACTTCCATCAAGTGATGGCCAAGTCAGTCCAAAATATTGAAAACTACAACTTTTATGCAGTTATAAGTTAAAGGAAAGGTATGTTTTCCTAAATGTTTCATAAAAACGTGCAACGATATGATATGAATTTTTCAAAGAAAAATATAGAAAAATATTCGGAAATATTTCAAATATTGATATAAAGATATAAGTCATTTGAACTGATGATAGAAAAATATACCAAATCGTACACTCATTTCTAAGAGAAAAAAAAGTGGGCAGGTCAATGCAGACAGCTCTTATGCCATCTGTTTCTCGTTTGAATAAAAAGAAATTTATTTTTAAGAGGTATCAGTTTTTTGAAACATTTCTGAAATCGTTCAAAATTGAACGTTTTGCTAATTCATTCACTTAAACTTTTTTTGAAATGTTTCAAATAACAACTACTAATTGTTCATTTTGAATGATTCCAAAAAGAGCAACACAACATTTTTAGAACGTTTATAAAATCTTACTGAATATAATGTTTGGAGTTCTTGACAATTTAGTTATTTTGAATTGTTTCAATTATACAACATTCATGTAAATACGAAAATGTTTCTGATTATATCAAAATAACTAGTGTTGGAATGTTTCAATAATTCACTACTACATTAAGACATTTGAAATGTTTCATAAACGTTTCATGTTTATTGTGTTACAGTGACACACCACGATCACAAATTATATAAAATTGACATATATACCACAACATTTCGTTTACAGGACACTTGTTCCAAATTTTTCATAAACGTTTCATGTTTACTGGGGATGTACCTATCTATTCTGCCTTCTTCCTTCAGTTAACACTGTTAACCTCCTCATCCATACAAGATCGCATAGAGCCTGCAATATCGCGTCGCCCGGCACCACCTCTCGTACATTTGCGGTTAATTCAGCGGAGATCACCATCATCGAAATATAATCGGTGATTTATGAATAGGCTAGATGTGCGCGGTCGTACGTCTGAATGACTGTACCCACCCCCTCTCCGCACAGGTAAACTTAGAAGGCGGTGCTAAGCGCGCCGCCCGAGATAGTCACTTAGTCAAATGCCGATCGCTGAGTCGGACGATCGCTGAGTCGAACGATCGCTCGAGACATTCAATTGTCACAACATCGCCCAGTCACCTGGACAGGAGAAATTTGAAAGTTGTGCCGGTGTCGAGTGTTATCGTTATCACCACCGCGAAAATCGTCGTACGCCTTGCGCGACTCGATCGCGCCCGAAGCTCCACGAGGGTGAGACAGACGCACCGCCCTTATCTAATCCCCCTCCACGGACGTCGGCGCTTGTTAGAAAGCATCGCGACGCCGTCGAGATCGTATGCTACCTGCACCAATCATAACTGATAACATGAGTGCGACAAGTTAGTGTTTTTTTTTGTGTGGACAGTGACTGTGCTGTGATTATGTCGAGAAGGAAGCAAGCCAGGCCCAGCCGACTCCTGGAGGACGAGGACGCTCCTGCAGCGGAGTTTCCTGCAGCGCCAACAGTTATTGGTAAGTCGTCCGACTTACCATCTCTTTCGTGCAACGAATACCTGTGATAAACCGGAGTTATGCTCATGATTAGGCATGGATTTATCAAAAACCAGATGTAATGTAATACTCGCTATGACCGATAACATTCATGTTACCGACAAATTCTACCAGCCACCTGGGCGCTTTTTCTTCAGGGGGCATTAGTGTCGTCCAGAGAGGCATTATGGTGTACATAATTAAATTAATGTCCGGTTCAAAGATTATCTGGATACCGCAGACCGAAAAAGTTATTGACGGTATTCAGTTGTAGGCCGAAGAATTTATCAATGAACTCTTTGGCGACTGCAGCTACTTTTGCTGAAGATGTCTGACAGTCCACAAAAATATCATTCATGAAGGATTTAACGATGTTGCTCATTTGTTCGAGCATATCTTGATGATTCAGAGTTTGTTTGGCAAAATATATTTCAAAAAAAGAAAAACTATCATTGATTAAAGAGCAATGGGATTGTCAGTTCTCACAATCTAATAACGTCCTTAATAAAACGTTCTTATAACGTTTCATTTTTTACGTTTTTCAATGGGCTCATATACAATAAAAAACGAATTTCAGTAATTGATCTAATAACATATACCTGAACTAGATACAAATTTAAATTAAAATGCCCTATAGTCAAAGGGTTATCAAAAATGTCTATTAAATATTTTCAAGTGAGGAAAACGTTAAAACAAGAAAACCCAATATTTTCCGGGAAATTTGAAGCACTTTTGGTCATACTCATTAAAGTTATAAGAACAATACAATCATTGGAGATGCCTGAATGCTGATAGTAGACAAATGTGTTGACCGAACTTTTGTTGTATTGCTTCCCAAAAAATGTAATAATCAACAGAAAATAAAGTTTAGGGATGAAAAATTCAACTTGGAGATCGACTTGCGTAGGTCAATCCGACATCTCTCAAACACAATTATTAGAGTAGTAGATATTCATTGAAGGACTATATAAATCCACAAAATAAATAAACCCCCAAAAACATTTTTCGAAGAAGTATTCAGTGAATATTTTTGGAAAATTACTGAAAACAGATGTATCGCTTCTTCATAGAATTTCTGAAAATACTTTTTGAAATGGAAAGGAGATATTTTTTTGTGAGGAATTTAGGAATATAAAAAATTTTGATTTTTTTCTCAATCAGAATAATGGTTGAAAATTGAGCTGCTGGATTTTAACTGGAAAATAGAACAAGACAAAGAGCAATATATATTATGGAAAAAAAATTACAGATGTTGAAAAAATGATCTTGTATCATTTATAATAGAATATTCTTCCGGGGAAAAAAAAACAACTTGATGTACCTAAATTACTGAACTGACGACAAAACGAATAAGTACCTTTTACCAGTTTCAACAAGAATACATAAATCTAAAAAAATTCCAAAGGAATTTTGTGAAAAATTGTCATTTAGTTAGCTTCCTTTGACCTGTTCTTCACCAATGTCATATATCTTGTGGATAATGATGTCAAAATGCTAGTGAAAACGAAGTTCCTTGAAAGAGCGTCCTCAATTATTACTCCAAATCATTCAAACTAGTTAATTAGCAAGTTGCCAAACAAAAACCGGTTGTAAAATACATTTAAATTGTAGCAACAGCCTCACCCACTCCTAGTAGAAAAAAATGTGTTTTATAGATATTCAAGACCAAACTGACTACCTTTGCGATGAATTACTACTTTCTTCATATTTTCATAATATATTCATCTACACTGTTGAAACATTTTCCCATCAGGATATCTTTAACAGATTTTCTGAACTGTTTTGAATCATTTATAGCTCTTATCTGCTGGGGCAAGTGATTGTACATTTGATCACCTCTATAAATAAGAGATTGTCTGACAACGCATAAATTTGAAATTGAAAGAACGATATTTTTCTCATTGCGAGTATATCTTTCACTGCTCAATTGTGTGAATTTTTCTCTGTGTTTGTGTAGCAAACACAATGTTTCGAGGATAAACATTTCATACAGAGCTAGTAAGATTTTTTTTATCGTTTCACATGATTCCCGCATCTCCAATTTGAATATAATTCTTAGTGCAGTTTCTGAATACACTTTGCAAAAGAACCCGGCTCCCATAACGCAGATAGAATTCAATAAAATAACAGTAAGTCGTTATTAAGGCTGACAGTCCAAGTTCACGGGATATTATGTTAATAGCAAAACAACGAGATGATAAAATTTTCTTTAGTTTAGTAATGATATTTGTGGTAATCAAATTTGAATTATTTCCTATATGTACACGATTCAGAATCAGCGTATTAGCATTGAACCAATTTTTGAGTTTTTGAATATCATTTGCGAGCTTGATTGCCTCAAGATATCAAGGCAAGTCATATCATTAATGAACAACAAGAAAATAATTGGCCCCAGAACTGATCCCTGTGGTACCCACATAAAATTTTCCTCTTTTCAGAAGTATGATATTTTATTATTTGTGTCGGTGAGAAATGATCTATACCAGTCTAGAGCTGTAACACGGAATTTAAAAGAGTGAAGCTTACGCAACATGTCACATAGTGTATCAGCATTCATTGTGCAATTTAATTGTTTTCGCGTACACAAACCGCAATTCCAAATGAATAAATTCATAAACGGCAGTTGATACGGAGCCGCTGCTGTCATTTCACTTTTTTCTCTTCCTCCATCCATCATATTCACCTGCGGTGGAAAAAACTCGAGAATGCTTACCTCCGAGGCCGTCCGCCTATTACCGAGGAAACATTAAAAATAAGAGCTATAATAAACTCACAGTAATTGAACGATATGAGTGACATAACCTTCCGACGGAACTAAATGATACCCATATCACGATCTTTTTCACCAGTGAATTATAAATATTATTGGCCTATAAATTGTGCGTAATTTGTTCTTATTACGGCAATTTTACGGAGTTTATTCCCGACGCGGACTCCGAAGTATTTGGAAAATTGAAATTCCTCATCGGCTGTCCAGCGTTCAAAAGAACCGACTTGACATAGGCCTGATGATGTCCAAGCTCTGTGGACAATATGAATAAAGACTATGTTGTGTGGATACCTTTTCGAAGATTGCATCTATGCCTCTTGTGAATTTGGAAGAATAAATTATTGTGAAGCTCAATACTGACATACTTATATATCAAGATCTTCACCACTAAATGTTTCAAAATGAATATGACCCAACGGTTTTCTCACACCTCCATTCGTGCTTATAGTTCATTTATTTTCATATATAGGAACGATGAATTATTATCAATTAATATTGTTTCAAACATATTATTATAGCACTCCAAAACTTTGAACTACTATATATATTATATATATTAATTAAAATTAGGACTGATTCTTGACTGACAATGAATATGAAGTAGTTTTTTCGTGAGGTTGCAGTCTATTGTGGTCATAAAGAAAATTCTATTTTATTTTGTCTAGATTTCAGATTTTTCCCTTCCTCAGGACAACTAAAAAGAAGGAAGTACAATCTGAGAACATTAATGAATCTACTTACATAAAGTGAGTGAAAAATAGATCACATCAACAAAAATATCAAAAAGGACAAAAATTAAGTTATTCTACTAGGTGAATCAGCGTTACTATAAAATTTGGATTTGTCTCTATTCAGTTTAAAAATGTTGGTATAAATTTTACTCAAGTTGTTGAGATCGGTTTTCTTATACAAATTACTGGGGAGAGTGATAGCTTGAATAAGACCTAGCATGTCATATAGAAGCAACATACACTTTACTGCATCTACCATCAATTATCTTTTCCCAAAAAAGATTGCAGTTTATCTGTGTGCCGAGAAATTCAGTACCTATGGATAATTGAAAAAAACGCCGCTCAAGATATGTGTATTTTTGAAACACCAATCTTTGAATTTTCCTAATATACTATCTATTATTTTGTAAGTATACTTAGTTGATATAATTTTTCGATATCCGAGAGGATAGCTTTAAATCCAAGAGGATAGCTTAAAAAGCTCGAACGGTAGAGCGCGTGGTTCGTCGATATCTGAAGTCAAGCAACACAGTGCGAGGTTGTGGTTTGGATTCTTACGGAAGACCTCTTCAAAAGATTTATTATCATCGGATCGTGCGTTAAAATGTAAGTCCTCGTTAATCCTTAGCTCGCACAAGTTTCGACTTTTGTCCGTTCGTAGGAGGATTACAGCAGAAGGAAACAAATATTAACTCTCGATAGGGCGGATAGCCCATGTAAGTTAGAACATAATAGACACTTCATTCCAAATGTCTCTATCTGTGATATTTTGAACACACTGTATGGTCTCCATTTCTGTTGAGTGACCGATGCTGAAGCCGTATTGGCTACCTGCAAAACAGATTAAATGTTTATTTCTCTTTGCAAAAACTTTTTTGGTATTTTTCGAGAAGATGCTCAAAAGAGCAATGGATCTATAATTTTCAACATTTTTTTAATCATTTTTCTAATGTAATGAAAACCACAGATTCTAATTTAAGACTTGTAGAGACTTGTAGGGAATTTTCCTAGCGTGATCGATGCATTGATGATAAAAGATAAATTGGATACAATTTTTAAGATACAGAAAATTCGACAGGGCCAGTGGACATTTTATTGGGCAATTGATGACTTATTTCAATGATTTTTATTGTCATCAAAATGAGCATAGAAAAATACCCCCGCCTTGTCATGCAGTCGATTGTCATTTCTGTATCGTGGGATTCTATAATTTTCTCATCGATTGAGGTTAACAGGTATTTACCAAGTTAAGAAATGTTAAGTCAATGATTCACCATAATATAGTTTTTTTTTTCATTCAAATATTCCTTTGTGTTTATATATGCTTCCATTTGAGCTTTTGCATTGAAAGCCTTATTTGATAGACCTATTATAGCTGCTAAAGTTAACTTATGAACAACTTTACTTTATCAGTAAAATTGGTGAATAATCCAAGCTCAATTCGTTTCGAGTATCTATCCTCATGTGGGTATTTGTAATATATGTTTCACCCGAGGTTTCACCTTCATTCAAGCATAACATATTTTTGCTACAGCAGTATTCAAATTATATAAAGTTGTGATGTTCTTAGTTGGTTAGTCAGGTGTCCTCCCTAAACCGTTATGTCATCAGTTACGAGTGTTATCATAGCAACATTACTAATATTATGTATCCAAGCAAATCATTATTATACATGAGAAATATTAGTGGGCCTAGATTCGATCCCTGTGAAACCCCAAGGGTTACGTCATACGCTGTAAAATGACGTGTCTACTATAACAACTGAAGAGTTGATGTTTCAACAGATATGTTTTTTTTTCTAGATTTATCTCCGTTTTGAATAATGTGGGAGTAGATAAGGGACAATTTCAATAAAATTGGAACGGTGCCATACATGTATATTTGAATGAAGGAAGGCTATACTCTGTGATACGGTCCTCATTGATTTGGATGATATTTCATCTGTTCCCGAGGAGTTTTTATATTTGAATCGTCGCTGTCGTGTATCTTCAACAATTTCCTGATCAACGATATGTAGGAAATGCTTATGCTCATGGAAGGATAATTGTTTACAGGTTAACTGCTGTCCAATAGCAAATCAAATTAACACACTTTGAAGTGGAAAAAGAGTTTTGGCATATTTACTTTTTTCTGTAAATTCTATAAAAGCACAGTTTATAGTTATAAAAAAGTCATACATTGTAGTATTTATTGGTTATGTGCATTCAAGTGAAGCAATCTCAGATTTGATCACGATATGGGTACTTTGAGAAATGAAACCATATACTCCTAATATAAAAGTTTCTACTATTAATTTTTCGATAAAAGTAAATTCATCTAATTAACTTCGAAAAATAAACATTCCAAGTCATTTCCTAATGACCGGTTTTATCACATTTTACTTTCAATGCGCTCTGCTAACGTTTCTGTTTATTTCATTTATTAAATAAACAAATTTCTCTGAGATACATGTTTACACGAGTTCGGTAACCTGAAATTGGTTTGTGTGGCTTTCTGGCAAGTGGAGAATTGAAGAAAACAGTTTTAGTTTGTCTATCATAGAAAACGTATATGATCCGAAAAATATTTACTGAGTTTTGACATAAACATTTGCCCTATGTCAGTAATATACATCGAAATAGGCTATAAAAGTTCTTGCTTGTTTCATCTAAATATAAGATCTTAAATGTCAACGTTCCTATAGTTGTTTCTGTAGTGAAAATTATACTCATCGTGCCTGAGATGCCTTCATTTGATACTGATAATTTTTATTATTATTATTTATTTTATTCACCTTTATATTGTCGTAGCTAATGTTTTGGAGAAGCATATGTAATTATGCGAAGTCTATCAGGAGAAATCGGAAACGTTGGACAATCAGTGATAGCAAAAATCAATAATTTTCCTGTTATATTTTGCCTTCGATTTGCAAGACAAATGAAAATAATTAATCATTCCCTATACTTGTGGGAACTTGTATATTTCAAACTTGACCACCAGAGTAGTTATAGTGATCTAATCAATTATTCAGTATGCTCGGGGCAAGGACAATAAAACATTTCACTACCAATATCTAGCTACTAGTGTTACTAAAACTGATGAAAAAAGAAAGGACCTTCATAGTGATGAAGCGCCAATGAAAGCAAATTCTTCAGTAAATTAACATTTAGATTGAGTATTTTATCCTTTCATTATTAACGTGTTCTCATATAAACGTTGGATTTTTTGAAAAAGGGTTATTGAATGTAAGATTACAACGTTTTCTTCATAAGAGTTATCACGAGCTCATTTCAGTTTTAAAAAATGTCGAAAAAGGACGGAATAATAATCAATATCAAACATGAATGTTCTGGTAAGTTCTACCAAACTGTCAACTGGTTAATCGAAATGGGTACGTGTACCTTGATAACTTCAGTGCTACTGAGAGAATATTTGACTGAGCGTCCATTATTTGTGGCCTCAGCAAAGCTTTGGTTAGAATTTTTTCCGTTAACCAGCTGTCGTCCCTCAAAAATCGAAACTTGTGCGAACCAAGGATTAACGAGGTCTTTCCTTTTAACGTGCTATTCCTAGCACTTTCTCGAGTCAGAAAAATCTGTAGGTGTAGGTGCTACACGACCAGCGGCATGAATGGCTTGAAAACGACTGTCTCAACCAATCGGACACATGACCCTCAACAAATTTCTGTAACCTCAGAATATGTATTAATTTTTCTAATAATCAATAGGAACAAATACAATCAATAAAGGAATAACACAAGGTTCTGTTTTGGGGTCAGTTCACTTATAGACAGAATAGATTTATTTGACCAATATGAGTCGAGTATAACAGACATTTATGTGAGAAAAAACAATCAAAATAACACCAAAACACATGTTGTTGAGATACAAGGACTAAAATATTTGTCCGTGGAATAAGAAGAGTGACTGACGTGCAAAATTGTTGTTGTTGATAAACTTTCACAAACATCGTAGATTTGCTGTTGACAATATACTCAATGTTCGTCATATCGAGAGCGTCTTCTAGACCAATCATTTTAGCACTAAAAATCAAAAATGGGAAAAAAATAACAAAAGAAGCGAAACTTTCACAAAAGTTGTATTTTAATGCTCAATAATACTGTACAAATTCGCCACCTGGGGTAAGACCGGCAACATTCATAAATATAAATCATTAGAAATTCTGTTATTTAGTTGCAAAATGGTTGAAACAACGAAAATATCATCCTTAATAGTTCCCCAATTTTGCCACCATTTCCAAGGAAGACATCAGAGTGAATTAATAATTATTTATTCATACTTTTGTTAAAAATTTGGCGGAGGAAATCTAAAATAACGAATGTAAAGAAACGTTTCTTTCTGTGTCAAAGGTCGTGCCGAATAAATAATTTATTCAGTCTCATGCCAAACTTGGAAATGGTCGATAAAGTAACGATAAAGGATGATATTTTCTTCGTTTGCACCATTTAGCGAATCTTTTGCATTTTTCTCCACAATTAAATATGTAACCACAATTGTTTATAATATATGTTTTAACAATATTGCCGGGCTTGCACGAGGGGGCAAATTTGTATAGTTTTAAGTTTTATTATGCATTGAAATACAACTTTTGTGAAAGTTTCCTTTCTTTTTAATTTTTTCCCATTTTTGCTAAAATGACTGGCCTATTCTCTCTGTCTTTGTCACATCGAACTCGAATCGAATCGAAATAATGTGGGCGATGAAAAGAAAACCTGCTTGCTTACACCGCATCATTAATGGACACCAGTAAATCTGTCATTTTTATTAGATAAAATACCGTCTGTCGGGTTGATAAAGCCTCCATGTCAACAGCGGAGGAAACATAAACAATGACAATTATTGCTTCAAATTATAACATCTGATATTATTTCTGAATTGTTATGGGATTGACAAAGTTGTCTCTTCTAATTACCCCGTTTTCAAGAACGTGCAGAAAATCCAGAATTTTGTATCGGTTATAAGGAATTCTAAGTCGGTGAATAAATAAAGTTTCCAAGTGATGAGCAATTTCTAGAAATTAAAAGATTTTTTTGTTTTTTGAGAAAAAAAAGCTTAGCCAGTTGGCATACACAAAACGAAAGGGTGGGAAGACTGTGCCAAGTGTGTTACTCTCAGTGAAACTGCCAAGAACGACTGTTGTTAATTTAGAAATAATCGGCCATAATTACCAGTACGACTAGACAATGAAGGAAACAAAATTTTGGAATAACGATATACCTATAAAGAGAATTGATCCACTCAGATTCAGTTTTCATATTTCAAAAATGTTCACTTTCATCCTCAAAGACAATGTTAGAAAAACTAAGTCAAAATCTAATTGAAAAATCTCAGATTTAGCTGATTCCGAATTCATAATTATTCAGGATTGCGATTTGGTTGGTCAGAATATGGTGAGATATGAAGGCCTGATACGAGATATCGAATCAATAACTACTTATCTTAGAATGAGCTGCTTTTCAAATTCTGAGTCAAAATTAGATATTATAGTTTCTCAAAATCAACTCATTTCAAAATTCTGATTCAGGATTTTGACTTCTCAGATCAAAATCAGTTAACTCTGAGATATTGAGTGCTATTTCTAATATGAGATACCGATTCAGTAGCTATCCAGAAAAAGATAATTTCCAAATACTGAGTTAAAATTCCATTTTAATATCTCTGTTATTTCTTAGCTATTTTCATAGTTCTAACTCGACACTGCGAATCAGTGGGTTAGAATTAGTTAATTCGGAGGTACTGAGTAGATATGAAAGCCTGAGACAAGTTACCGAGTCAGTACATATCTCAGAAATACCTTACTTTCAAATACCGAGTTAAAATTCCATTTTAATATCTCTAAATTAGCTATTTCCATATTTCTAACTCGACACTGCGAATCAGTGGGTTGAAATCAGTGAATTCGGAGGTACTGAGTAGACTTGAAAGCCTGAGACAAGTTACCGAGTCAATACATATCTCAGAAATACCTTACTTTCAAATACCGAGTTGAAATTTCATATCAGTAAATATCTCATAATTAGCCAATTCCGAAATCATAAAAAGAGATTGCAACTCAGTGGATCAGAATTCCGAGATACTGAGTATATTATATTAATTTTGAAATTATAAGTCAGCATTGCAATTTAGTGGATCATAATCAGTTATTATCGAGGTTATGAGTATGAACGAATGCCTGGTAATAGATTTCAAGTAAGTATCTATCTCAGAACAGTCAGAAGAAGCTAATTTCCGAATACTTAGTCAAAATTCCGCACTAGCATCTCAGTGTTATCTGATTCCAAAATTTTAAGTCGGGATTGGTTCGAAATCAGGTAATTCTGATGCACCTACTGAGTGAATGTAAACGCCTGATACAAGATACCGAGTCACATTCTCAGAATCCGCTAATTCCGAAACTATAACTCAGGATTGCATTCAATTTGGTCAGAATTAGTTAACTACGAGATACTGGGTAGATATGAACACCTGATACCAGATACCGAGTCAGTACTAATATCAGAATGAGCTCTTATCTCCAATGACTGAGTCAAAATTCCAAAGTTCTAAATCAGAATTCCGACTAAGTGTGTCACAAATCACAATAATTAGTTGATTCCAATATACTTAATAGATAAGAGCACTCTTCATTATTTCCATTTACATGGTGAGAAATATTCGACTATAAATAAGAATATTTGCTCTTCCGAAAATCGGTACTGAACAATTTTGATAATGAATAAAAATGCCGGAGATGCGCGCAAAAACGTCCAGAAGTTCTTGAGAATGCCAGCTTGACAGCTACCTGTGTAGCTCACATCATTTCATAACCGCTTATGCTTCGAGTCTAATAAAAACTGGCCGCCTTGTTTAATTGATGATGGACGATCGGCCTTATACAAAGGACCATAATTTGTTGTCAATTTCTGGATATATTGACGTTCATAACTGAAACGCGGCAGTTTTGATCTAGTCTCCTGCGTTTTTTGTAAACTGTATGATATTCTCGCTGCAGGTTTTTCTCCTCTTGAATTATTTGAGAGGACTGGTGGTCTACGGAAATGAAGGATGGGTTGGAGGGATTTCATTTACATCCATTTGTTTTTCGAATAGTTTTTATGTTGGAATGTGAGTTTGTCTTCTGAGCCTCAGTTATTGGTTAAGATTATTTATAAAAATAGAACTAACTCCAATGTGATTAAATTCAATAAAACACTTGTCGTTACATATTTGAATGGTATGGTAATCTGATTTGTAGATTTATATACTGCGTAGACGTCAGAAAGATCTTCCAATTTCAAAAGGACAGGGCACAAAACCCTGTAAAAATGGCTTTCAGATTTTCAGATTTCCAGATTTTCAAATTTTCAGATTTAATAATTTTTTGATATCCAATAAAATTCGGGTTTGTCCGGAAAATATTTGGGTTAGTTATTAAGCAGTGATTTACAGATTTTTGTCTGTAAATCTGAGATGATTTTTTGCAATAATCAATTCTCAGTTCAACATGAAACTACCATGGAAAATTGTATGATTCAAATTGAGCTTGGCTTCTTGAACAACACTATGGAAGTAGCGCCATTGTCCCAGACTATAAAAACTAGATGAATCGTCCTGCCACACTCCTATGACATATCCTATTTTCCACACTAGTTATACAATATACTGTTACTTTCTCTATAAAGAAAAATACTTGGAGAATCTAGTTCCTATTATTTGATTGATTGATCGAAATATTCCCTCATTAATATCAATCAATCATCAAAAATAGCAAACATTCGGTGGATCGTCGAACTGGGGTGTCAGTTTCACAGACGGAAAACACCAATTCATTAAATCCAGTCAAATTCGTTCAGCAATCGAGCTTGCAACATTAAAATTCACAAAATTCAATTTGGGCACATCGAATAAATGAATCGTGATGAAATCCCCGCCAACTGTACCGGAATGAGGGACGCTCACTCATCTGTGATTATACCGACTGATCTGTGAATGCCGGTCGGAAAAATCAAATTTCAATGCTGCCAACCAACCGGTTGATTATTATTGCATATGTACAACGAGTATGACCAACGACGGGTGCGATATCAAAGGAGGCCTCGACTCGTTTTACCCCTTTTAAAAGCCCGTTTCTTACGCCTGGCCTACCTCCGCAGACACCCCGTTTAATGAGATTATTATATGGAAGGGGTGCGCTACAAAATGGCGACTTTGAACCCTTTATTAATTCGAACAAATTAAAACACAGACACCGTGATATTAATCTGGAATTCTGTTTGATAGGCTTTAACGATTGTATTGAGCGGTCGGCTGAACGTGAATGTTGTAACTATATTCATGGAGATGAGATCTACCACATTTTAGACATAATTTAGTACGATTGGGTTTTGAGACAAGAATCGATTGTAGCACCACCAAACTTGGTATGCTAGTAGTTGGAACCATGATAAACATGAAAAAAATTTGTTTACCCAAATTCCAGGAGTACGGAACATATTTTTCTTGTCGGTCAAAAATAGATAAATAGATGTTTGCTGTAATCTTGGAAAACCAAGTCAACAGGGTGAAAGACAATTCAATTATCCACAAAAATTATTCCCAGTAATTTTTTATGAAAAGCTCTCGTTTTCTCAGAAAACGTGATTGAACACCGATATCAAATCTCAGGTTCACCCTTACCCGCCGCTGAAAGTTCTGGCGGAGCCGAATATTTGATTGGTCATAACTGTGCTAAAAATGATTGGAGAAGGAAAAGGAAAATTTCATATCGTTCCTGACTCCTACCTTCTCATGCAAATATAATATGCGAGTATTTGAGTACCTAAAATGTGTTTTGTCGAACTTCACGAAGATGTTTGCGGGTGATCCAAAAATCATGAATAATTTAGTAAATAAGGAATTATTATACTAAAGCAGCAACCCATACCCTCTTTGGACTATATGCAACAATTTTAAAGTAGTGTGACAGGTCCCACTTATACATGCCAAAAAAAAACGGCATTCTCTTCCGTAAATATTGGAAATAATAGCTTATTCATATCTTACATATATGTTAAATAACACTATTGTGAAGCTCAAAACTCAAGCTTGAAATCGCACACTTCATTTTTCATGTAGGATATGTATGAGCGATTATTTTCATCATTTACTGAAGAAATTGCCGAGATTATGGCGAGTTTAAATCTTAGGCAGGAGTAAAACCCAGTTTTTTATTTATACAAGTGAGACTTGTCTTACTAGTCTAAATTGTTGCATATGGTCCAAAGAGGGTACTGATACACGACACATACTAATTCGACCATTCTGAATCGATTGGCGTTCGCAGAGTTGGTCAGCTCTGAATCAGTTTTTTGATGTTTTTTTTGCCGTCAAAAAGATTTCTGATGAGTTTTCGACATTATTGTTAAAAGATTCGGGATCAGCACGTCAAAATACGTCCGAGGACAAAAATTTTAAATTCGAAAAATGAAAAATAAAAAATCTCAGAAAATGTAATGTTTTATCTTAAACACCTTTTTCCGGCTAAATCTTATATCTAAGCATATAAAATCATGCATTTTTGGAATGAGCATAAAATTTTACGTACACAGTGCGAATTTCGAGTCGATGTGACAACTTTGTACTTTTAATGATTTTTATGGGTGAACCCCTTGCAACTTTTTCGAGTAATTTTTAATTCCTTTTGATTGACTCGAAAATAACAATATATACTGATTCGACCATTCTGAATCGATTGGCGTTCGCAGAATTTGTCTATCTCTAACCGTTCTCGAGTTGGTCAGCTCTGAATCAGTTTTTTGATAGTTTTTTTGCCGTAAAAAATATATTTTATGAGTTTTCAACATTATTGTTGAAAGATTCGGAATCAGCACCTCAAAATACGTCCGACGACAAAAATTTCAAATTCGAAAAATAAAAAATCTCAGAAAATTTAATGTTTTATCTTAAACACCTTTTTCCGGCTAAATCTTATATCTAAGCATATAAAATCATGCATTTTTGGAATGAGCATGAAATTTTACGTACACAGTGCGAATTTCGAGTCGATGTGACAACTTGGTACTTTTAATAATTTTTAGGGGTGAACCCCTTGCAACTTTTTCGAGTAATTTTTAATTCCTTTTGATTGACTCAAAAATAACAATATATACTGATTCGACCATTCTGAATCGATTGGCGTTCGCAGAATTCGTCTATCTCTAACCGTTCTCGAGTTGGTCAGCTTTGAATCAGTTTTTTGATGGTTTTTTTGCCGTCAAAAAGATTTCTGATGAGTTTTCGACATTATTGTTAAAACATTCAAAATCAGCACGTCAAAATACGTCCGAGGACAAAAATTTTAAATTCGAAAAAAGAAAAATAAAAAATCTCAGAAAATTTAATGTTTTATCTTAAACACCTTTCTCCGGCTAAATCTTATATCCAAGCATTGAAAATTATACATTTTTGGAATGAGCATGAAATTTTACGTACACAGTGCGAATTTCGAGTCGATGTGACAACTTGGTACTTTTAATGATTTTTAGGGGTGAACCCCTTGCAACTTTTTCGAGTAATTTTTAATTCCTTTTGATTGACTCGAAAATAACAATACATACTAATTCGGCCATTTTGAATCGACTAGCGTTCGCAGATTTCGTCTATCTCTAACCGTTCTCGAGTTGGTCAGCTCTGAATTAGTTTTCAAATGGTTTTTTTGGCGCGAAAAATATTTCTGATGAGTTTTCGACATTTTCGTTCAAAGATTCGGAATCAGCACGTCGAAATACATTCGGGGATAAAAATTTGAAATTTGAAAAATTTAAATTTAAAAAGTTCAAAAAATTATTTATCATGATATACTTGCCTTTTTTGCCCGTCGATTTTTTTCGTTCAAATTCCCAATATATACTAATTCAGCAATTTTGAATCGATTGGCGTTAGCAGAATTCGTCTTATCTCTAAATGTTCTCGAGTTGGTGAGCTCTGAATCAGTTTTCAAATCGTTTTTTTTTGCGCCAAAAATATTTCTGATGAGTTTTCGATATTTTCGTTCGAAGATTCGGAATCAGCACTTCAAAATACGTTTGTGGACAAAAATTTGAAATTCGAAAAGTGAAAAATAAAGAACTTCAAAAAATTATCTATCATTATTCGAATTTTTTGTCCGTATAGATTTTTTTCGTTCAAATTTTCAGTATATACTAATTCGGCCACTCTGAATCGATTGGATTTCGCAGAATTCGCCTATCTCTAACCGTTCTCAAGTTGGTCAGCTCTGTTTTTTTTGCGCCAAAATAATTTCTGGCGAGTTTTGACATTTCGAATAATGAATTCAATTTAAATTAATATTGAATTAATAAAAATCTTATGATGTACACCTAATGAAAGAGTAGTTTCCCCATCGGTTGTAACTATTTTCATGGAGATGAGTCTGTTAATGACAGTAGACGTTGTGATTGATGATTACCACATCAAAGACACAATCGGAGATTACTTGGTTCAAGCAACATTTCACATTGATGATTCTGTAATGGTATCAAGAAATTGAGAAAGTAGTGCTAATCGATAATAAAGTAGTCATTGGAAATGAGTAAATTGATTTAAAAATACAAGCTTAAAATGGTTAACATCCTACCTTAGCAACCGCATTTAAATAGTGCCCAGTAAAACTTAAAATAATGCTGAGAAATGGGAGTGCCACATGATCCAATACTTGGCCTCATCTTAATTTTTGATCTTTGTTAATAACCTTATTCAAATGAATATCACATCAAAATATTTGTAGGTAACATAAAGCAACATCTTGAATGTTGTCCGCCCTACCCTGTCACTGACGAGCGGTAAGAACTACGAAACGCGTCTGCAAGTGGTCTTCCCCAGCCAAATGAAGGATAATTTGCTGCTGTATAATTACAATAAGCAATTGCAATTAGGTTTTCTTGGAAGAACGTTGTACAAATATCTGTCAGATGTAACTCAATGCCCGTCGTGGTATTAGCCAGGGAAATAGTTGGTTTCTGTCAGATTTCTGCCTCATATTTTCCACATGGTGGAAATTTTTGGAGAGAAGGGGACTTCCACGTGGTCTATTTTACTATTTCATTTCTTTTATTACTATAAATAAATTAAGCTTTCCGATAAAATTTTTACAACAAATATCTATGAATACAAACTTTATTTGTATTTTTACACTTATATTAGCTTCACGTATATTTATTTACCTATTATTATACATAAATTCAAGATGGCGGCTCCAAGATGGCGAACAAGATTTGTGATTGTGGTCCGATTCGATTCAAAATTGGTATATAAGGGTTTTCGGGGTCAGATATTAAGAATTTTTTATTAAAATTCATGAATTCAAGATGTGGACCCAAGATGGTGGACGAGTTTTCTCATTATGGTGAGATTTGATTAAAAGTTGGTATTAGGGGTTTGCCGGGTCGGAGATATTAATTTTTTAGGAAAGATCGATAAAATCAAAATGACGGTTCCAAGTTCGCGGACAAGTTTTGTGGTTATAGCCACATGTTATAAGAGAACGGTCGTCCAATAACATTTGAGAACGAGTCGAGTTCTGTAATTTTTCGTACACGTCCGATTAAATCGAAATGACGCAAACGTAAGATTAAAAACAATGAAAATTTATTTATAATTTAAAAAAAGAAGAACACGCTCTACTATTAATTTTATTATTTTCAAGTACATACGATAGGATAGGAGTTACAACGATTTTTATATTTTTACAAATAATTTGGAATTATTTACTCAGTTTTCAATATGACAAAAACTAATATTGAAAACCCCCAAGTTAGACGAAATAGATTTATTCGAACCCATTGAGATGTTCAAAATTCTGGTAATAGATAAATATCCCGAAATACAGTTGTAAATCAAAGCTAACCGGACCACCACCTGCTGGTTGAAATGTCACACCGAGAAATCAATAACCATCTCCCAGAAATATTAGTACTCTCCAATATTCATTAGTTTACTGACCTGTCGTTTATCATACCGTGACAAATTCCAGCCCAGTCGAAAACTTTGTTTTTGTCGTATCCTACCTTCATTGAGAACCACAGAAAGTTGCCTTTTTTTTCGTAAAAAACTTCCTCGAAAGGAAATCATGCTTGATCGAGTACCCGTCGCACCGATATTATTCCTAATAAATTTGTCACTCGACTAACCATAACGGAGAATCGGTACTTAGCGTTTGAGTAAAGGATTTAAGCTTATTAATAGAAACAATCAAATTTCGAATTGATTTCTTCTTACGGCATATTATTTTACACATTTTTTCAGTTCATTAGTCATGAGTAAACAGGAGTTTCCTTTGTGACAGCGTGATGAAATTATTGGAAAGTGTTAGTAATCAAGTCTGGTGGAAGACAGACCCGTACTAAAAGTTTTGGTAGGTATCCCTGCGACAACTTCTACTTTTTCAATTTTTTATGCACATGTGATCGTCAGAAAAAATTACAAGTCTCATTCAAATCAGTAACTTCATTTATTTATCTGTATTCAGTATTCACCTGAAGAAGATCGTAAAAACACGTCGTGAAAAAATGTCCACCCTTTAAGACGATAGACATCCAGATTGTAGGCGATCAACTTTCCTCAAGCATATTTTTTATTCTGTATATATTATGATAAGAGTTGTTGTATATGTAAATTAGAAATTGAATAATTAATTTTTTTTTCATGTGCTAGTAAGAGACAAAATCCATGCAAAATACTTCATCTGAATTAAGATTCCGAACCATAACGTTTGGCTTCAATCAGTCTCCTTACCACAAAAAATCATCATGGGACAGCTTATATTTCTAGAAATAATTTATAAATCAATAATAGAGTTTTGGCAGAGTTAAGTAACTGGAAAATTTAATTGAAAATTGACAACTATAACATTTAGTGAAACCAATAAATTAAAGTTTTAAAAAATAATACACACACAATACAATATTATGATTATGGAAATTATGGAAAATTTAAATTGTGTGGGAAAATTCGTCGAAATTTTGGGAACCGCTGTCCGCTTAACGTCAACTGACCGGAGCAGAGCCACAATAGCACTAGAACTGCCGGCTGGAAGACACTGTGTATTTTCGAACAGCGGTTTCCAAGATTTTCCTAATTTTCCAACAAAATTTAAAATTTCCACAATTTTTTTTCGAATTTTCCACACCTGCCATTCGTAATGAAATTGTATTATACATCCGTGTTTCACGGGAGTTCAAGAGGTTACATTAGACCCTGTATAGTTTATAACTTTAATTTGTGCCAAAAATATTGTTGAAATTCAGTTATAAGTGAAAATTTAATTCAGAGTAAAAAAACTTCATAAAACAGTAAACATTGTGAGTGCTAGTGAAATCTAAAAAGGCAGCAAGATATAGTTGCTGAGAAAAAAGTTTATTGATAGAGGCAGTTGTTTTTATAAGCGAGATGTTGCATGAAAAAAATGTTACCGGTGCGTTTTGAAAATTTACGAAGAAAAGCAACAATGTAAAATTTTTTCATCGTTCTAGAGGTTATCCTGAACTATGGAAAATAGTGACTAAGTACAGTATGTCTTTCAGCCGCAGATGATTCCACAACATGCAGAATTTATAAATATCCTATTCATATTTTCGAACTAAAATCAAAATGCAATGCCCATGACAGGTCTATGTCAAAAAATAATTTTCAAAGTGTTACCGCAGAAGAAATATTTCCCTCATATCCATCCCTGATGTGTATGCTTCTGAAGAGCCTGTTTTTTCCAATCCTATCAATCCACCTGAAGATGGCAAAGCGAAATAGATTTTCGTCGACCAAAATGTATTGGGGATTGGGGAGAAGCGAACCTTGCTTCAATGAAATGAACGATTTCTGTGAGTGATCTTTTTTAATAACATTCTACCAATCTAATTTATTTAACGATTTTTTCAATAAAAACTAGAGAAAATAAAAAAAAAATCAATTATCTGAATGAAAATGCGAATTTTCGCAATATCTCTCAGATGTAGTTCAATGTCCAGCGTGGCTTGTTCCGGGGAAGTAGTTGTTTTCTGTTAGATATTACATTTTTCATTTTTCAATTTTCATGGAGAATGTTCCCCTTCTCACTATAATTAATCACATCAAACAATAAATAATCTGACACAAGAAACCGAAAGAACACATCTCTGTGACAAGGGCAAACAAGAAAATCCCGGACAAAAAACTTTGCTGAACATACTTTGGTTGAGAAGCATCATCACAAAGTTGTTTATTGAAAATATATCTCAAAAACTTGCATAATTCGAAAATACAGATACTGATAATAGCCCTGAAGAAGACGTGAATAAACGTAGAAACGTCGGCAACCGCATGAGTTCAATAATTTTTTTCTTGTTCTCGTTCCTACAAATCCAACCTCAACGTGTTTCAAAAAAGTTTTTGGGGTTTATATTTCAAAATACCTCAAAAATTGTTAATTTTATCTATTTTCTAGGATCAACACTGTTCATATTCAATACTATGTGAGATTTCCAGTAGGTTTTTATGATTATTAGATTCATTGTGCCAGAACCACAGCCTTCTCTCAACTTTCCCAGTAAAGTAACCAAACCATTTTTGAATAAAGTTCCAGAGACTCTTCAAATAGCCTGCATTTCACCCAAAATAAACGCATGAATCTGTCATCAATCATATGAGACAGTAGTCACTTTGGATAAATATCCACCACTCGATTTGTGTGACAACTATTCGAAAACATAAATCTTGATTAGTATTCCAGAAAAAAAGATTATGAGCGACACTAACGCATTCACACATAATTTACATCAAAACAGTTGACGCAGTCGTATTTATAGCCACCGAAGCTCATATTTGTGGAAGAAGCATTCTAGACCATTGTCTACGTTTTTCAGTCAATTCCAGATCTAAAAATAAAAGCCAAGACAAAACATTGTAATCGGCACGAATAACTTCCTTCAACGCACATGTTCGATGAAAACCTTTTTCATTTGTATGTTTACCCTATAAAAGAAAATATACCTTCCAAACCACTTTAGATGAAAAGGTTATGTAAATTATACAATGCATACGCTTTAGCATGTTCACTTTGTTTTGCTTGTGACACATTGACAGAAATCGATTCGGTGCCCCTCCATAGGCGTCCCTCGAGAACTGAGGGGTGACGGAGGAAAAACGTTTTGGCCGCTTGAATATAGATGGACTGAAACTCCTATAACCTCAAATATTTTGCCACATTTTCTGAAAATCTCTGAAGTGAAATGTTTCAAAACTGAAAATTCTACGTTTAAAGAGAGTATGAACGACTGTTATCAATTTATATATTCACAGTTGCTACCTAAAGTCTGTCAGAATAATAGACAAACGACATTTGACATAGCAAGGGAAAATGATATACGACCAATGACTGCAAAACAGAATATCGGCCTTTTCAGTGTGACCACTCGGACTTTATGTTTATATAGATTACTTCTACCTCAAAAATTATATATTGTATTGATACGTTTTACATCCGTTTGAATTTATATATTTTGTCTACAACTGTCAAATATAGCCAATTTTTGTGTTGTTTGGGTGCCAGAAGTAAGTATTAAACTATTTCACTATCAACATACGATTTCATTATTTAACGGAAAACCGTTGGAAAAATTACTTTTTTTATAGTTGTGGCTAGGAGACAGAAAATTGTATGTGAAAACCGACAAAATGAATTATGAAAAAGTTATAATCTGTCATTTTTTCTCTCTTCAAAGTCCGCATGGTTACAAAAATACATCAGTGTATTGGACAGAAAAGCCTAAAAAATTAAATGTCCTAGACTGTATTCTATCCATCAATACACGCCTATTTTGAGAGCCATATATTTACCTCCGATAAGAAATTTGGAATAATTTTTGATCAGAGTATGCTAGAGATTCAAACATCAATGGAAGAAATAGTCCCTATTGTAAGTTATTGATAATATTCTTGGTGACCTCCACAGTACGTTTGTTATTCTTTTGCCTCTGTGAAAATACACTAAGACGCCCCTGCGTTAATTTTTGTTGCCTTTGATATCGAAAATAGACATTCTAGATCTCAGTATACAAATCATTTCAATTCAAATAAATATCGAACAGGCTTGGTTCAAACAAATATGGGGAATTTAAATAAATAATTAACCACTCTTTTCTGGAATCGCCGGGGGAAAAGAATAGAGTTTGTTTATTCCATACTATGTTGTCTCAAAGTAATGAGTTTCTGTTGGATTATCCTAGAATAACAAACCTTAACTGCTGGTTTTGAATAAACTAGAAACACGTTTGATATTTTTAATCTTAAATTTGTACACGAGATGAAATAATCTGATGGAGTCGCCGTCACAAGTTCATCACAGTAAATTTCATATTTCTGCAAATCTCGTGCGAACTATCAGTGATTTCAAGTATTCATATTCAGAGGAGTTTTGGATATATCGTAAACTATTATAGAATATTTATTTCATAACATGTATTTGATGAAATACATGCAAAATGCGTAAAACAAGCAGGTATTATGAAATATTTTTTCCAAATAAATAGTTAGACATTTCTAAAGTAAAAATTGATGTTGGAATTTCGAATTGTCCAACGGCTGTGGAGAAAATACTATGCAGATTCAGTTATCAGGAAAAACACTGTGAGCGGTGATTAGGGTAAAATCTCACCTAGTACTAGATAATTCCTGAGAGCATCCAAGTTTTTATATCTAACAGCTGATTCATGGTGCCTAATGGACACGCGAATCTTATTTGTGTACGCCATTCTAACCGTAGCTACGAGGCAAGAGGTGAAAGAAGGGCCCGAACAGAAAATTTATATCTGTTCGGATAGTCAGGCAGCGCTCAAAGCTATCTGTCATCCTAGACCAAGCTCAGTTTTGGTACAGGAATGCGGAGATGCTCTTGAGAAATTAGCGGAAACAAAGGAAGTCGAGTTGGTATGGGTCACTGGTCACAAGGGGGTGCCGGGAAACTAGGTGGCAGATGAGCTTGCCAGAACCGGTTCCGCTGCGCCGTTCTGTGGGCCGGAGCCAGTACTAGGCATTGCAAGAGGTCAAATCTCTTCTGCCCTAGATGAATGGGTGGAAAGAGAAGTAAACGAATCTTGGAGGAATACCGCCGGCTGCAGGCAGTCAAAATACTTTGTGGCCGGCTCTAGCAAGTCAAGGATGACGTGGCTTTTAGGCTGAGATCGCCAAACACTACGCCTCCTTGTAGGAATACTAACAGGCCATAACAAACTAGGTAGACACCTGTCACTAATGGGTATAAAAGACAATCCCACTTGCCATATGTGCGAAGAAGACGAAGAAACTTCGTCTCACTTCCTTGGCGAGTGTGAGGCGTACGGGAGGCTAAGATTCGAAATTTTACGAGTCGAAAAACTCCAACAAGAGGAACTCTTCGAACTAGAATGGACGGACATACTGACCTTCACTAGAAGGTCACAAAGGTTCGGAAAGGAAGACTAGAAGAGGCAATGTAGTTATGTGGAGAGCAGGGGATGGCAAAAAGGGCCCATTGCCTACTTGCCTGGCTGCGGCAGCGGCCTCCCCATGATTACTACTACTACTACTACTATTTTCAAATTGAAAATTGAATAGTAAATATTAGACAAGAAATCTGAATGTGACCGAACACGTTTTTCCCTTTTGTGAAATCCTCATACCACCTTTTCAAGAATTGCTAAGAAATTCACTGAAAGTCTTCTCTGAACACAATGAAAAATAGTCTAATTCTCTGTGTCAAAATAGCCGTTATGCATTTAACATTCGAATGTAACCCAATGTAACAATTTAATTTGGAATTGAACAAAAAATTAATCCTTGAGCACAAAGGGGCATGCCCCTAGAATCGGAATATTTATTCAATATTATGAACACATTGGCGACTAATCTTTTGAGGGTGAACAAAACTGGGTTTGCACGACAGATGTTTTTCAGTTATATTTCGTAAGTTTATATATTTGGAATTCAGTTGCGGCAATTACCTTAATCGAAAATATCTGTAAACTGACAAAATTAATATAATTTACAACATTTGATGCGTATACTTGAACGATGTTGAATATATTAAAATAGCTACAATGACACGTTTTGAATAGAAATATATGAATTATGAAAAGTAGCACGGACGGAATATACATTTTTATCAAGACGCCCTACGACGAGCTAGTTTTATCAACTTTATTCAAATTTGTATAATGAACAATATCCGCTAGCCACGAAAATCGCGTTATAAAAACTTGTCGAGTTTTGTAACTTTTGTTTGAATGGCAATTTAACTTTAAAATGTCTCCGTTTTTATCTGATTGATAATAGCTTTATTATTTATTGCCCCTAATATCCATAATGTCAAGTCTGATTTTTATGGCATATTAATGAATCACAGAGGACAAGTCGTAAATTATTCTTTTCAGCGCTTTTACCTTTTCCACACACCGTGAAATAGGCCATAATTTTCAATTAATAAACTTATACAGTCTGGTTACATTTAATAGTACAACATACGTCGCATAAATCTATACTTTAACGTAGTTATTATCTGGTGCAGATCTAATAACACGTTTCCTGTTGATACATTATTTGATATGTGATAGATTATTAATGATGCATGTGATCGTGCAATCGTGCATGTAGTGTTACGATCTTGAGAAAGAAATTCTCCATATTTTTTTCTGAAACTACAGAAGAGTTGCATAAACCAACAAAGAAAGTCTACATTATTATGTTCTTTATGTTACTGTGAAGAAGATGAGAATCAGAATTGGAATATTCTTTATTGTCAGAAGAAAAATCAATTTTTGTAGACGAATATACAGTATAAAAATACAACAAATAAAGACCCAGAATATAATTTTGACACAATGTTGAAAACAAAATCTGCCACAAAAAGGATCATTATATGTGGTATAATCATTTAAATTCATGGATGAATACTAAAACACGTCACTCAAATATTCTTCCAATTTTATTGCAGCAACCAACAGTTGGAGACTCTTTCTAAAGTTACTTCAAATACTTTACCCACAACAAAGTAGCATACTGTTGAGTAGAATAGAGTATAGTATGGTATGCATAGCATAGCATAGTACAGTATGGTATGGTATAGCATGGCATAGTATAGTATAGTATGGAATAGCATAGTATAGTATAGTACAGTATTGGGTTTGGTAGAGGAGAGTACAGTAAAACAGTAGAGTAGCGTGGAGAAGAGTGAGGTGAAGTGGAGAAGGCAGAGTGGGGCAGAATATAGTGAAGTGGAGTGAAGTATAGTAAAGTAGAATAAGGTATAGTATGGTATAGTATTGGGTTTACTAGAGTGGAGTACTGTGAAACATAGTAGAGTAGCGTGGAGTAGAGTGAGGTGAACTGGAGAGGACAGAGTGGGGCAGAATATAGTGAAGTGGAGTGGAGTGGAGAAGTTGTTTTGACTTGAGTGTTTTTGAATTGATTAGAGAATGTCATATGTAGCACATTATCAACACATATTCATCCGTAATGTCCAGCTGATTTCGAAAATGACTTCTCTTGTCAATGAATCCCCAAAAAGGTTGAATCAATTCTGTGTAAAATAACCAGATATAACCTTTCCATAACCAGTTGTATAAAGAAACAACTTTGTTCAAAATCGTAAATCCCATGGCTTGATTTGACTCTAGATCTTTTATCATCGTGCTCTGATGTAGAGCGTTCCAACGTTCTACTAGAGGTTTGCTTCTAAAGGTTATGTTCAGATCCACAATTAGAAGATGAACTTCTTGATTATATTATGATTTTTTTTTCTGTGATCAAACAAAGGTGATCAATTAATCTTAAGCACATTATCTACTCCAATTGTTTCGCTTATTTTTTAACGTAGGTACATTTTTGCTTGTGATCCTTTGTACCTCACTCACCTCATCATTTGCGTTCTTTGAGTTAAAATATGTGTTTTAGTTTTCAAGTATCTTTCTATTTTCTGTGAAGTTTCTTCATCCGACTAATATGAAAAAAACAGGGGAAAAGGAACAATTCATGATGTTCAAGAAAATATTCCATAAGTTCTAAAAGAAATAGTTTATGCGGTTTTGTAGGAATTGAAAGAAGATCATCAAGTAATATTTTATGTTTGTCTCTTTGAAGGAATTGAAATAGAAAATTTGCTGCTTCTTAGGAAGGTGACAGTTGGTATTTTATGTTTTCGATTCAGTATCAGGAGAAATGCCATATCAAAACATCATAAACAAGGATGCATAGATGGTGAATTATGATCACATTTGTTGTCATGGAATATAGTCATTAGAATATTTTTGTAGCAACATTCACAGTGTCAATAACTTAGGTACGATACTGAGTCGAACAAAACAAAAACACAAAAAGGCATATTAAGATTTCATCGCAGTTATTAATTTTATTAACGTTAAGAGGTCTACGTGTTGAAAAGAAATATTGCAGTATCAGATTATGCTTTTTGCGGCTCTGTTTTGTGTTTTGCCAAACAAATTTATTACAGCTCTCTTTCAAAGAATGATAAAGTTTGCGTTTAATATGCAGGTGGGTCTGCGACTTTATGGATATGAGTCTCAAACCCACTAAACTTGTTTTGTTGATATTGTGCTGGTGCTGCGTTGAATGAAACGCTTCTAGTAAATACTATGTCACAAATCACCGGTGTCTATTCCTATTGATTCAAAAGGTAGTTGGCTTTCCAGACACCGTTTATTTGGCTGGCCAGGTGCATGCATTTGCATGAAATGGCAATAATCCATGGCCGGCCGGTTTCAATTTACAGGTCTAAATATTTTGACGTTTGAGAAGAAATTGCTTTTTGAATGCTTGGCTGGTGATACGTATCTTCGGAGGATGGCCTCAGGTTGAGGTTGAATGGTCATTCGTTTATGCGGTACTCACAATTCACACGATTTCATTTGTCAACTGTTTTTATTTGCGGATATTTATTTCTTCTTGAAAAACATGTACAGTTACTATACGATGGTCCAATTGTTTCAAGAAATCTTTATTATTGCAGTTGTAACTGATTATTTCATTTATTTCACTCAATCAAAGTTAACATCTTGATTAAAATTTGAAGTGTATCGATTTCAAGACTTCCTGAGAGATGATATCTAATATTCGTCGAGGCACCTATTTGTTGGAACAGTGGTGTAGATACTTGCCTCAATGAATTACTGTATATGTGTAAAGAACTCACTTTCTACAACAGACTGTTTATTTCAAGTAGTTATACATAATCTCATCAAACGTGTCTCAGAATAAATAATAGATATTCTACTCACAGTAGTACAACATTTAGAAATAGTTTTTGGGTGTATTCTTAGATTTGTCACCTTTCTGTGAGTTTTTCATTCGTTTGTTCCGTTGCTCTCCTTACTTCAATATCACCTCTCTACGAATATAACTTTATGACTTAACATATGTATGTAAGTACATTCCGTGGCAAAATCACGAATATAGAATCAAATAAATCCATTATTATAATTATGGTACCAATTCATATAGGTATCATTTTGTTCCATCACTTATTTTCTTCAGGAGTTCCTCACGGTTCTTCCATTACATACTTGACTTTCCATATCTTCCTAGGTACCACACCATATTGGCTGAACCTTGATTTCATATTGGGCCAATATGGATATATTGTAAATGCAAAAATAATATTGATCCAATATCAGTGAATATTGAAAAAACAATATTACACAAATAATATTGGTTGAATATTGGTTGAACCTGGTCTAAATGTACATTTTAGTATTGGGTCAATATTGGTTGAATAATTTTCACCAATATCAATAAACTAATATTTCCTACATATTGTTTGCAGCATTTATCATCGATATTGCGATTTCAATATTCCTGTCGTATCGGATAAAACCAATATTGTATATCTAAGTTTGATGGTACATTCGTTGAATATTATTTCATCCATTTTCAATAAATCATCTTAACCCTACATTGTTTAAAATTGTTAGAAAAACCTCACGCCAATATTTGAAATATAATATTGATACAATATCACAGATTAATGTTTCCATGGTAATATATTCGCATATTCCATTGAAACCATTTTTCACACAATATTGTTTAAATTGGTTAACAACAACGTTGTGCAAGAATGTTACAAATATTTTAGTTGTTTTTTGTACAATTCTGTTGGCTATATAACAATTGAAAAATACACAATATTGTGTTATTATTTTACACAACATTTTGTTTTTATTACAGTTCTGTGGACAATATTGAAATTCAGAATGCACAATACTGTATAAAAATTTTACACAAGGCTTAAAATACTCCCTATCGTGTAATACATCTACAAAACGAGTTTTTTAAATATCTCATCACAGCTTCCTCGTTCTCTAGCTATCCCTTCCTTCTGGAACTGGTGTTGATGATATTGCTTTGATCTTACTAGTGAGCCTCGTCCTTAGAGAATTCTAGTATAGCGCGGGTTGTGCCCTCTATCGGCGGACAGTTTTGTTTGTGATTCATTACACATTTCGTGTTGTACCTTTTGGATAAAAAATGTTTAAACTGTATCCACGATTTATTACACATATTGTGTATAAAAGTCACAAATCTGGGTAAAATTTCACCACAAACCGAAATAAACAATCATTGGTAAAAATATATTACAGCCAGGTGTAATAATTTTCGATAATTGTATACATTATGGGCCCAAATCGCTAAATATTTATAACTTTATCTCACCAATATTACGTTCGAATGTTTTGCCAATATTTCAATAATATTGTGGCAATATTATTCCCATGTAATTGCGCTACAACAATATTGAAATAAATCATGATCAAACTTGAGTAAAGGTAGCTAGGTAGCTTCATATATCATGAAACGTCAAATCCTAGGAAAATATTTTAAATTTGTTCACAAGACAATTAACTCAATGATTGATTGAAGGAGAGATGTAATTGTAGAAGTTTCGAGTTATTCGACATTTCATCAATGTTTCCATGATTCCATGGCAACATATTCATTACGAATATTTTATCAAATATCCAATAACACCAAATGGTTTGGGACCAATATTGCTTCAATGATATTTTACCAGTATTATTTGTTAAACAACCAAGTAATATTGAACTAATTTTGCAAAATATTTATATGTTCATCCCAATGTTCATACCACGTTTGAATAATTCGCCAATATTTCCATAATATTGCAACAATATTATTCCAATGTAATTATCCTACAGATCGCTTAATGTTTTAAGACCAATATTGCTTCGAGAAGATAAATAACACCAATATCATTTTTAAAATAATGAACCTATATCGCGAGATTTTCACATTATTTTTTTCGCCAATACTGTTATTTCAATATTTTGCCAATACTTTCACAATACTGTGTCAATATTATCCCAATATAAGTTTACTATTGAGGAAGTCCACAATGGATGTAACTGAATTAAATTAATGAAGAAATTGGAATTCCCATGTCAAAAATTAAAATTGTTGTTTTTTATTGATCAATATCACAGTGACGAATCATACTCATACTCAAAATACTTCCTCATCAATTCCAAACGCAAGTAGTCCCCTCCGTATATACCGTAAGTATATTATCACAGTCCTTCAGAATAATAACATTCCCGTTCATTCGTAGAATGTAACATGTCTCTGATGCCCGAACGACAAGTTTGAATAAATGTCACTCGCCGGTGACAATACTCGGCTGTCTGCGACTCGCCTTCCTAATATTAGTATTCCGAGGAGTTACGCAGGGTATAACATACGGGCCCACCTGCGTCGAGAATTCGCTATTAGTATCATATCGCGCCAGACGTCCTAATTACTCGTTTCACTTGTCATACGCGCTAGACGTACTCGTTTGTCGTCCTCGCGACATTTACTTATTCTTTTAATAATTAATATGGTGGGTATCCGTCACTTCAGGCTCATTAAGCGGGAAAGCACCGATTTACAACTCTTCTCGTAGTTACTTAGGCACTTCAACTTTTCTGCATGCCTATTTATTATCGCGTCTTCTTCTGTCGTTATTCTTCGCATCACCATCGGTCATGTTGTGCTATTTTTTGTACGGGGGTCGATAGAAGTTTTTGAAAATTTCAATAAGTTCACGTTGAGTATAGTTTCGTTCGGACTTTCCAGTTTCATCTTGATGTGTTCAAGATTTCTCGCGAAGTTTCAATTTTTTCCATCTAAAATGGTCTTCAAGTGAATACTAGCATAGTATTCTGAAATGGTATCTAGTACCTTCCTGAATTTTATCGCTTGTTTGCCCCTTTTTTGTCAAGGCAGTCTGCTTTGTCGTTGCCTCTAATACCTTTCTGACCTGACATCTATATCATTGGTATTGGTATAGGTAAGTATGGATGGTGACTGATGCGCTGCGACCTGATTAGATCTATTGTGCCCCATCTTCTTCTGCTATTACAAGGTGTTCTTGTTCACAGCAGCCTCAATTCCTTCAGGAATTTTAGGATTTTGAGGGGGTCTACTTGTGGTATTTCTCCCACAGTCAGCTGGTGTGATCCCAGTATATTCTATCTTTTACGATGTACAGCGTAACACTCCATCAATATATGGTGGGGTGTTTGTGGAGGTTCCCCACAGAATCTGCAGGTGCTGTCCTCCTCTAAGCCTAGCTTCCTCAGGTATTCTATGAGTCTGCAATGCCCCGTTAGAAATCCTGTGATTGTCTTTAGACTAGTTATGCTAGTTACCGAGGAGATCTTTGGCCTGCCTCAGCCCTGGAAGTCTTAGCCAGCATTTTGCTCCCATTGCTTCTTCAGCTTTATTGAGTTCTTCTCGGAAGTAAGATTTTCCAAGTCCGCAGAATGGTTCTGGCCCGATCAGTGGTGTTGCTGAGCCTTTCCGTGCCAGGGTGTCTGCTTGTTCATTGCCCTCCACTCTGACGTGCCCTGGCACCCAGAGGAGGGTCACCTTGTTGTTCCTGTCTAGATCATTAAGTTTGTCTAGGCATTCCCAAACCATCTTCGAGTTGATGTTAGAAGAGCTCAACGCTTTGATGGCTGCTTGGCTATCGGAGATGATCACAATTACCTTGTTCCGGTATTTCCTGTTGTTCTATATCATAGCGACCGTGTTGTTTGCTGCCAGTTGTCTCAGATACTGTTTCCAATACCAAGTCAGCTCAATAAGTGTAGTATTTCAATCTCAAGATCTTCTGAGAAAGTCTCCTCATCAGGCATACTCACTAAAAACTTCACCCCCTTTAAGTATCGTTGACTGTTGGCTTTTGTGATACTTAGGTCTTTCAGCCCACGGTATCTAACCTCTGTGTTGTTTAATCACAATATTCACTCTAATAGTTTTGTGCATTGTACAAGTTTGTACAATTCCTTTACATGGTGGGAACTGTAGAGTTCTAGATCGCCAGTTGCCTATTTTTTGATTCTTTCATCATTATTGTAACACGGCCCTTTGACGTACTCTTCCTCATCTTTGTTTCCTGGGATTTTTCAGGTATTCCAGGATCCAGTCTTCCACAGATCTTCGTGCTTTACGTTTTCGTAATCCTATAGTCTGTTCTCGATCTGGATCATTTTCCGACCCTTCTCTAGTGAGAACAAAAAGTATTTTACTTAAAATACTTTTTGTTCTCATTGAGTGACACCACAGGCGTCCAATATCCCATTTTCGACTTCTCTAGTGAGTTCATCAACTTTGTCATTGCTTGCAATTTCCTGATGTCCCGGCACCCAGATCAGCTTGAAATACAGAAGTGTGTTTGAGCAAGTCTTTGGGTTTTGGAATACCCCTGCACTTGAACATATTTTAGTAATGGAAATGTTTGTGTACCAGATCTCTCTCTGCCATTTTTCCATTCAGTTTTATCTGGAATGGATACCTTGAATGTGACGTCTAACACTTTCTTGCTCATAATCCCTGCGTTGCTCCTTTGTCCTCCGTGTTGTGCATCTTTCTGGATCAGCAACCGGAGAAGAGGCAGTCCCAGTAGTGTTTCCACAGCAGCAGTGGACGTAGACTTCTTGGCCCCTGTGATCCCAAGACAGGCAAGTTGCTGGACTTTGCTCCTTTGTTGTGAAATCAATCAATCAAAAACTCAGCCGCCACCACCTTTTGTCATCTTTCTATTTTGGTCTGGTACGTTACAACTTTAGGTAATAAACCGAGCTGGTTACCTGACCAAGTGTAATGTATACGCCATGATGGGCAAGATTTCTTGGATGAAACGAATCAAGAGATCAGCTTACCAGTGGATGGTTTAAACGTAACTAGTATTTTCAAAGAAAATTAGTTCTGAATAGTGCTCAAAATAAAACCAGAAATTTCAACTGATACACTATCATCTACGAAACAAGTACTTATTTCATGACTTTGAACTCTTTATCTGTATTTCATTCAATACAGAATCAACCCTTTACCTACATATTTTTTCTCTGAATGGCGAAGACTTTCAGACTGTGGAATGTTACAAACCCAAAAATCATGGCAAGAATCGATTTTCCTCCACAAAATCAAACTTTTAATCAATCCTCTCGATACATTCTTCCGAATATAATTTTCCAATGCACAAATAATTAGAGATGAGTTGTGTATCGTCAAGTTCTCTCATTTCCCTCGTAATCCTCCTGTCACTACTTCCACTCGAACATATTTCGAATATTTACGGCTCCTCTCCAGCAGTCAAAACGAATTCCATAGTTTTTAATAGTTACATTTGGTTTATATCATTCGAAAATTATGCTTGAACGGTACAAGGTGTATAATGAGCGTATGACATGATACATACCTGGATAAATGTAATTTCTAAAAATAAAATTTATTTGAGTAAATGAGATTCACGGAACATATGCTAGGGGAAGTGTTGTGAATGATTCAAATGAAAATATTTTGATTTATAATACCAATCCTAATAGACTGAGAAAATCGAGTAGTTTTTATATGCATTTGCAGTATTTCGAAAAAAAGCTAGACATAGAATAATAATCCTCATGGATGTGTGTGTGAGTGTGTTTGTATGTGTGTGTTATATACTACTGACTATTCCACTCATGCTAAAATACGCGTTTTTGATTGGTGGATATTTTCATATTGATAATTGAAAACAGCATGTTTTCGATTTTGTAGTTCGGCACTTGATTGGCTATTAAATACCTTTGTAGTTCGCTTCGTCATTGGTTGTTTTATAAAACAAACTTACCCCACCAGCAAGTTGGTATAATGACACAACACCGAACTTTGACACAAACCATGATAAGCACTAACTATTAATTCATATCAACTTCACAATTTTCGACAAATTTTTGACACAACACCGAACTTTGACCAAAACTATGATACGCTTCACTTTTCATTCATATCAACTTTTCGACAAATTTTGCATACACGTGAACCAAAACTCCGCCCTTTCAATTCCCGTAAATGCATGAAAATGAACGATGAGTCACTATCTATCTACCAATGAACTAAACAATTTAATAGGCTTGTTCGCGTTCGACGCGTTCACAAAATAAACTGTCCGAAACCCGAAACCGTCACAAGCATGCGTAGTCCCACAGAACTGTGAAACTGCGCATGCATCCGATGGTTTCAGAGACTGTTTATTTTATGAACGCGAACAAACCTAAAGACAACCAACGAAAGACGCGCCCTGTGAATGGTCACTGAAATAGCGGGAAGTTTGAAATACCAAGACAGCTGCTCTGCGCAGTTTACTCCAAATAGTACTTTTAAAAATGGTTTTGATTTCATTTATGGAATAGTCTTAACAAATACAACTCGCGTACCGATGATTATCATAAATTCCATCTTTTTTTCGAAACAAATTATGTTGCTTCGCGCTCGTGCGGTTGCCAAACAACATAATTTGTTTCTCAAAGTCGAAGGAATTTTTATTTCGATAATCACCAATACACTTATATTACCTACGAGTATTTTATCTATACCTATATTGTATGGTATGTACATACATGTACTCTCAGGTTGGGAGTAAGAATATGTCTAGATTGCCTTTGAGCAAAACAGTATTATATTTGATACCTTAATGTCAACTTGCTATGGTAAGAGCCATACCTATTAATATTATCTGTATTAAAGTGAAGTAAATAGCGTTTGAATACTGAGTGAAGCTGAATCTGAATTCAAATTTTTCAAATGGAATATCTTGTATATTTTCAATTTTTTTATTTCTAGAGCAGTTTCTGAAAATATTGAGATACATTTTTATTTGTTTTTTTTTTGTTTTGTTGTGATTCTTCACATGTGAAACGTTCTTTTCCGATGCCATTTTGTTGTGAATTTTGTTACGGTTATTTTGGTTTAATGTGTATTACACGTCTAATGGTGAAAATATAGAATATAATATTTATGAAATTAATTCAAAACATGTTGCGAAAAATTATTGCACGAAACCTACATACATTAAAATATTTCGAACTCGTCTGCAGCTAACGGGATACAAATCTGTTGAAAAAGGAATAAGAGTATAATAAGAATAAAGAGAAATACGTTTATTTGTTACTAAACATATTAATGTCCAAACAATGAAAATACGAATCAGGTTAATAATGAAATGAAAAAACTAGATCAACTTTGCAACAACAAAGACGAATTTCAGGCCAATGTGGGTATTTTATGAGCAACTTATGACATTGAAGTCTCAAAATTATGAAATTTGAGTCATATTCCGTTCTATTCGATAGAGCGAAAGTTTCGAAAAATTTTAAAAATTATAAAATAGCCGAAGTGAAAGCAGAAAGTCCAAATTTGAAGCAAAGGTATGAAATTGGAAACCGAGTAACTTTTTTATTTAGCATTTTTCGAAATTTCCAAAAAAAAACTTGATTTTTTGAGGATTTAAAAAAAAATGTCAAATTTGACAGATTTAGAGTAGTACGTGACAAAACAAAAGAAGCTGTTTTTTACTTATTTTTCAAGCACAAACTAACTGCGGAGTCAAATTTTCATTACATTTGTTAAAAAAAAAATTTAAATGTAGGAACTTTATGTGTGACACTATATATTACCACTATTATTTTTATAATGCATCGGTTAGCAAAATTTAAAGCTCATAATGAATAAGGCCTATTGACACCCATTTTGACGGCACATTTGAATTACTTCGTCTGCATTACTGTAACTGACTGGTTTTCACAAAACTTAAGCACCAGGTAGACCTCAAAGAAACCCAATATGTATACTTAAAAATTCCAAATGTTACGGTTTTTTCAACCAGTCCTAATCTAATCCCGTGGCAATGTAAGAAGTAATTTAATTCTCCGTTAGTAAATCTGCTCGACATTGAAAATTAGCCCCTAGAATGATTTTTTATCGAGACTGAAAGGGCTTAGGGGGGCAACTATGACATCTCTATCGAACCAGTAAAACTACAATATGGAGATAATGTAAACAATATGACAAGCGTCTAATATGGCACAAGGGCACGATCCCCCATACACGGTCGATTTCACGCTCCGAAGAGTTTGAATGGGCTCCGATATAGAAATTCTTTTTTGTCTGGTTTGATGACATTGCACTAATGTAAACATGTTTTAGTAGATGATGGGAGATACATCGAAAAAAGTTTGCATTCATCCAGCTATTTTCTGCTCAGATGTTCCGGCTTTGACAAATGGGGACATTTGATTGCGAGGATAGCTAAAAGTTGAGAGATTTTCGAATGTTCGTGAACAACCGTGATTGAATCGCCAGTTCACAATCGGATGTTGAGAGACTCTTTGTGATGAGTAGTATTAACTGATTTTTTTTTTCATCTTGGGTAATGTTACGATACCTCGTTTAGGAGCGAATATACAGGGTGTATTCCAACCTCTTGCACTCCCGTGAAGGACGGGTGTATAACGCTATTTAATAACGAATTGCAGGTCCCTGCCAAAAATTTCTCATAGAGACTGAAAAAAAAAAAATTATAAGAGATTATGAGATCCAAGTTGGACAGTGAAACCGCAAATCTGTATAGAGCAATATTCGATATTCATCAGTATTTAAAAGACATTACAGATGCATATTTCTTTAATTTCTAATGGCATTTCCTAACGTAAATCTATGATATTTGAATGTGTTTTCAGACATAACTGTTATCCGTTTCTATCAGTGATTCCTGGGTTGAATCCTATATATTTCTATGAGGTCATACAGTTGAAAATGAATAAGAACATGAGATTTAATAGCAGTGACATAATTAATAAAAAAAAAAAAGATATTTGCGAGATGTTCCTGGCACGTTCCATACGAAGATAAAAAATCCAATGGATTATTATATGAACAAATGGACATAAAGAACTAATAAATTAAGTCTTTTTCAACTTCAACTGCTGTGTAAATTTACATATTTTATATTTTTTATCGGCAGTGCTGATAGAAAAATATGTAAATTACATATTCATTTCTGACAGAAACGAAAAGGAGGTAGAGTAGATTTGTGCAAATAATTTTAATGCCATCTGTTCCTCGTCCGTATTTTCAAAACTCGCATCCTACTATGGCAAATAGTCCATTCTCATCCCGCGCCATGAAATATGGTCTAGGCAGCTCCATCTTTCGAGTAGAGGTAGAAGCATTTCGGTAGAAGTCTCTGGTTAGAGATACATTCATTTCATACATTCGGACAGTTAGAGCTTTGTGCTCACGACTGGAAAAGAATCATGCAGTTCATTCTGAAAGAAACGAAAACGGTTTATCAGCGAATACATTTGACATACGAGGGAAATAATAAGTAGATAAATTCATTCTCGTGATTATGATAAAAAAAATGTATCAGTCGCAATTGAAATCATTTTAAATATATAGGTTTTCCTGGTGTGATAGTGATCTTTCTGAAATATTTTTGAAATATTCTGGCTTAATATGATAATAATAATCTATTCGATGGCTAATGACCATAGCAGTCGATGCCAAAACGCCAAAGAAAAAAAAGTAATCTTTTCAAATGTTTTGGTTCTCAGGAATATTTAGTTAAAAATATTCGATTTGGTTTCGTAATGTTCTTACTCCAAATACAGATTGGGTCATCAAATCCTGAACCCAATTTACCATACCGAATAAGATTATAAATTGTGTGTTTTATCCTCATTCAAAACATTATTGTGATTGAAATTGTGATGTCTCATCGAATCGTGTATAGTCTTTTTGCACCACCACCGCCTAAAACAAACTCTTATACGTTGTATCTTTCTTTTCTCATCGACTCTTGTGATTTTGAATTTTATGAAAACTTATAGGAATCGCATGAATTTAGATTGCTGATCCCATACAATATAAATTTTATCAAGAATAATATAAATGGAAAATCACCCTCTGTTGGTCTTTAGTATCGATTCAGAACTAATTAAATAGATACAGAGTTGGTAAATGGATGATAACATCATAGAACAGATACAGAGTTCTTTTTGTAGAATTTTTGCACAAGGGCCTGAGAAATATAATACAGTTTTCTAAAGGATTTGTTATAGAAAGCTCATGGAGAATTTTACTATATGATTTGGTTTCCAGAATTACAGCGTTCTTTGGGATTTTTTTTTTCATTTTATGGCTTTTCAGTGTTTTGTATCCATGAAGTTTTTTTATTGTTTTAGAAAATCTGCTTCTATATTGCGATAATTTTCAGTTTTTTTTTGGTTTAATCTTCTACATACCTAACATCCATTTTATGAAATCAGTCGAAAAGATATTGGAAATATTTTATCAGTCAGTCCTGATAGAATATCAACTCTCGGAAATGCTGTGCTTGGAAATTGCAGAATAATCGATAAATAGATTTTAATATCCATGTTTCCTTAATCGATGATTTATTCCTTTTTCTTGGTCTCATGGTTCGTTGTGATTAATGACAACCAATAATATTTCTATTTCTATAGGTAGGCTCTACCTATAAATTCTGCATTCGAAACAATTTCTCATAATTGTTCATTACGTGAAAAATGCCTTTTGTGAAAATAAAATCACAGAAATCTTCGCGAGACTTGTCGCTGTTAAGAAAGACAGTGTTCGCATCTTTGAAGGTAAGATTGCGAGTACTATGATCGTTAAAAATACATGGACCGAAGAAAAAATAACAGCACCTTTTTCCTAGAATACTCTTGGTATCTCAGATTAAAATTATTCATGTAGTTAGAAAAAATACTTTCTGTTGAATTAACAATAAACATACGTGATACAAATAAGTAATACCAAAATTTCGAAGAACACTCTATTTTTCTGATCGTTCGAAACATCCCTCTTTTCACCTCTCCCTTTCTCTGAACCTAATGCCCTTAAAGCTG